>NW_004625099.1:29407-44777 GCF_000247695.1 Heterocephalus glaber
GCTGTTATCTGAGTAATGATTTCTGATTTCTTTTTTCCCAGATCCTCTTTTGTTGCCAGTTCAGAGAGTCCAAGTGGTTGAGTATCAGATTGTTCCATCTCGTTTCCCTTTGGGGTTGCTGTAGGTGATCCAGGAGTCTGTTTTTGAGACTTGTTTTCGTGTCTTCTCATTTCCACGGAGGGGAAGGGTGCTTCTGGTGCCCGCCCGGCTCACCTTCTCTGCCCTAGGAGCTTGGGATGGCAGTGGGGGAGCTTCCTTCCGGGTGCTGGGACCGGCTCAGTTTCTCTGCCTCTGAATCCTATTTTGATTCATGGTTATGAATGCACTAAATTCATGCAATTTTTTTCTTTGTTACCAGCAATCAAAGTCAGGATCTTGCACTTTCAAGGCAGGCATGGTGCCACTGAGCTAAATCCCCAGCCCTTCATGCAATATTTTAGAGAAGACTGGACACCATTTCAAAGTTAGTCTTCCTTTCCATAAAATAATGGTATTTTAAAATCGTATTTTAATATTCAAAAATAAGCTCATAAAATGCCATGTGTGTTTTCCTTACAGTTTATATCATATTGGTAGATGTTTTGGAATGTTTTGATCAATGTCAACAGAATATTATATTTCTATTATATTCATAGTTATTAGAATGTTATATAATACTTAATGCATTTTACCTATATAAAGCAAGCTTTCCTGGTCTATTTCCTGGAAATTGTGTTGGTTTTCCAGGAAGGCAACTCTTTAACAAAACACAAGTAATTTATGCTTGCTATTGTAAATGAAATACTAATAATACTAATATTAACAAATAATTACCCTCTCCAATTTCTTTCAGACACAGGTTCTCAGAGTGTCCTTGAATGGTGCTATGTAAGGTAAAAGGAAGAATAGATAACTGAGCCTTTCCTGCCATTCTTAAAAGGGAGTATGATATCTGGGTCATATTTATAGACATCTGTGTCTCAATTTCCTCAGTTTTTACTGAGATTAAGTTGGGTAGGTATTGTAGGGGCAAGCCATATATCCCCATAATCATCATTTTGGTTCTTCAGCAGAACATCACTATCCAAATGCAAAATCTGTGGCTTGGTGTATGATTCAATGATAGAGCCCTTGCCCAACATGAGTGAAGCCCTGGTTTAAGTTTCCCAGAATTGAAAAAAAAAAACCAGCCCTCTCATCCCCTTGACTCTGTGACAGCTTATAAAAATCCATAACCCAAATCATGGCAAAGGATTTAGCTCAGGGGCGCCATGCCTGCCTTGCAAGCACAAGGTCTAGAGTTCCATCCCCCGTACCAAAAGAAAAAGAAAAAGAAAAAAAAATCCATAACCCTCCTGTAGATAATATTCACCTGAGTTATACTTTAATCACAGCAATATAATTGTTCTAGATCAGAAACTAGGAAGGTACTATGGCTATGAGGTATAACTCTCCACAATCAACATTTTTGCAATTGAACATACCATTTATGAGAACTGTATAGTATAACAGTAGTAACTACACAGTAATTATGAGGATAGCCTCCAGGGATTGAAATGTCATTGTAATATTCTTCCTTAGATTAAGTTCCTGATATGAACTGGAGCCCAGCATTTCTGATCATTGCCCAGGGCACCTATAGAGATGCCATGGACACTGTGAACTCCCCAAACAAAAGTTTAATGGGAAGATTTTGCACATATGAGGGAAAAATCTCAGAGGCCAAAATAACTGACCTTCCTTTAGAAAGAAGAGGCGTATAAGGTTCCCATTGCTGGGTAATTTCTGCTCACCTTATTCATCTCAGAACCAAAAGTCCTAGACTTGGGAAGCCAGTATTAGGGTTCTACAGACCCGTGACTCCATTGTGGCTCAGCCAATCAGGCTCTGGGACTCTAAGAACCAGGGTGAGACACAGAAGCAACAAACTTTGTCTCTCACCACTTATTATCTATAGTTAAAACATTCTGTCATAATATATTTTGGGGCCATCACCTCAGTCACTCAACTGATGAGTTCCAAACCTCCTAGTCCTGTGGGCAGAATAGGGACAGCCATTTGTTCAAACTGATTGTGAGATGGTCTACAATAAAGTGGGTAGGAACTCAGGCTGTAGATACAGGCTTATTTACTTATTTATTTTCTTCTAATTCCATCTCTGTTTCACCTTTCACAAATTATCAACTCCAGAACCCAAACATTGAGAGCACAATGGGCACCCTTGGCCTTTGCACTATGTCAGATTCAGAAAAAGTATTGTCCCAGCCTTTTTGGGTGAGTCCTGGGCATCTCTCTATGGCAGTAGTGCTGCCACACTACTGCAGGCTTGTGTGTGGGCCTGGGGGAGCTGTCTTGAGCTGAGTTAGACTCAATCTTTCTCTATGTATGTCCACTTCTGGGACACAGTACAGATGTGATGTTGTTGTGGCCTCCTCCCATCTTCATTCCTCAGTGGTACTATTAGCCTTTGATATATGGACATTTACTAGACCAGTTGGTTGTAGGCACTGAATCCCCTTCTTCCTGAGTTGTCTATAGTGATTTTGTTTTACATCAGTACTCAACAGATTCAGGGAGCAAGGCAAATAATTGCTGCTTTCTTTTGTAAGGACTGCTGGAAGCACGGGATGGAGGGGTGAGGCAACAGTGAGGAAGAGGACTCTGGGACCACCAGATTATCTGGATTTCTTCATCTGTTTCAGACTTTATCCATTGTGTTTTCATCCTGAGGCAGTGGGTAGAGTCCACCAGTCCTGGATGAAGGACAGTCAGAGGCCAGTCACAGCACATCCAACGTGGACATGGAGAAATCAAACAAACAATTAAAACCATGTAGTCTTCAATAGCCTCCTGATCTACTTAATCAGTAGACAATTAGGGACATCCAGAAATGATCTGAATCTGTTCCTGCGGGTGTGGATCACAAGGATGAGTGGGCCTTTGCAGAAAGTCACATGATTTATTATTTATGACTATTTGAATCTACGAAAAAATTATGATTAACCTTTACCATGTTTCAACCATTAAAATAACTGCACTCCCATTTCTTTTGCTTTGAAGTGTGATTTTTTTCACAGAGCCATTGGATTACACTGGGCAGGGGTTTCTGTATATCCTAACATTCCATACAGGAGCTCTCAGGCACAAGGATGATGATATAGAGCTGCACATCACATCTCTTCCAGCATTAAACTGGAAAGTGTGTGTGCCCAGCTCTTCTAGAGAACTTGCCCATTCACTGGCAAAGCCGCCTATGTCTAACCACATTTAATCACACCTATCTTCTTTCCCTTTCAAACTTATCTGTTTCCCCTCATGACAAAACATTGTTGAAGAGCAGGTCATAGGCTGGCTGGGCATTTAAGATACTTTTAATGTCCCACAGTGTCCACAGTGACATTGAGATCTGATGGCTTTGCTTTTGACCCCTAATAAGGGCAATCACATGGCCTCTTACTCCATTTTAATCAAATTTCTCAGGCCACAGCCAACTGAGAGAATTATGCGACCCAAGTAAAGTCAGCTATAGATCAAGAAAACTTGTGAGATGGCTCCATTCAAAAAGTTCTGTCCCCAAAATCATGGGCAGAAAAAAAACAGACACTAAACCTGAAAACCTGAGACTAGGAATTTTGCAAAAAACTATTCACTTTAACCTCTTACCCTCTTAATCTCTATGTGTTTACAACCCTCCTCTTTGCTCCTATGCCCCATAACGTCCATGTTGTGAATGGGAAGTGCCAAAATACAGCCCTAGTCTGTCCTCAGAAGAGGAGCTGTGGGGTAGCAGAAGGGACATTTGAACATTCTTGGAACCATGACTATTGACCAGCCACTCACCATCAAACCTTGGCTGTGAGGAGAGAGAGGAAGAAGTGAAGAGAGTGAACAGGGAGCAGGGAAGCAAGATGGAGACAAACAAGAGGAACAGAGACCAGAGAATCAGTCTCCTACACTGCATGGCCATCAAAGCTCAGAGAGCACAATGCACAGCATCCAGGGAGATTGTACAATGATCTCACTGAATGGTAAAGGCAGGCATTTCAGAGGCAGGGGCTGAGGTAATAAAGCATGAGGAGCAGGACTTGGGTATGTAACAGGATCCACATGATTAGGGCATGAAGTTGCACTGGAGCTAACTAGTCTCAGAATTGGCTGAGCTTTTGGAGCAGTTGGTAACAACTACTTTACCTCTAGTGGCTAATTCCCAATTGTATGGAAACATGGCTGGTGTCTTCATCCTCTAGGATTTAGGCATTAACTCACTGGTTCATCCCACAAAGTGTGGCTGTCTCCTGTGTGCCAGCTTTTACGGGCACAGAAAAACAAATTTCTGGGCCCTCAGGGACCATGGCTTCTCTCACTGTGCCTCCTTGGTTTCCTGAATCATGGCTCAGGAAACTCTGAGGAGAGAAAGGGCAACTGGAAGCTGTGGCAGCTCCTGATGCCTGTGAAAGTCATCATCATCATCAAAAAAAGCTCCACACCCCGTGGGAATCACTGAAGAGGCCATCAGTGGATGTGAGGGATGTATAGGCCATGGATTCCCCACCAACCACTCAATTGTCCAATGCAGCTGGAGCGGAAGCATTTTTGCTGAAAGCAACAGTGCACATGGTCAGTCCACTCAATTGTGATTCTCCAACTCTTACCTTTTTAGGGGTTCGTAAGTATGGACTGCACCTCATGCATCCCATTTAATCAGAGTGAAATCTGGGACACTTGTGCTTGCTGAAAGCCCCTGAGATGACTCAGAACCCTGTGGATCATGCCTGTCAATCCTGTCAAAGACCCAGTTTGAATCCAGGCTGGAGTACACATGTCTTTTAAAATCCAAAAGCTTGGTTTATCTGTGTGCTGAGTATACTTTTCATTGCCCTGTCACCCTGACAGAACTTTCCTGTTTGTGCTTGCCCTGAGTATATCTTCAATAAATGTGGCTGCTTCTCCTTTTACTATTGGATGTGCACTTGCAATTCTTTGCTTGCCATACACAAGTGCCTGGAATCAGTCTGTCAGATCCACCGTTCAGCACCATATTGTCTACAGTAGAAAGGACTTAGCAGACTTCCCTTCCTCTTGGCAACTTCTCTCTCACTAGCTGTCACCAAGCTGGTATCACCTTTAGGGCCAAGATACAAGCACATGGGGAGAGGGCCCCTGAGGTGTTAGCAGGGGCCTCTGTCTGGGGGGTGATCAAAGACTCATCCTTCACTGGAATAAGGAAGCCATGTCCATGTGCTCACAAACTTGGAATCATGTCTACACATACATTCACATGCATGTACACTTAGTCCACAACCTCTGAGGGACAAAGTGTCCAGTGTCTGAAGTAAGGCCCCTCCTATCTTCACTGTTAACCTCCCCCAACAGGACAGTGAGACTGAAGGCAGAACATTCAGCTTTGTCCCAAATAAGCCTTCCCCATGGAAGCAATTCCCCACACTCCTGAAGACATCTTGGGTCCAAAACCTCTTGTTCTTGTGGAAAACACACAACCTGCCCATTGGTTCATTCATTCTGCTGCTCCTGCATGGGAAAGCCCCATGACAAGCCTGGTCTATCACCCCTCAAATCTCACCAGGTGTTCCTGTCCTACTTTGCATTAAGGTGACAACGTATAGAGGGTGACACTAGCTCACAGCATAATGGGCAAGACATTCCTTGACCCAAAGGGACATAATGATGAAAATAAAGTTCCAGGTGTAATGGAGGACCTGGAGAGGAGGTGCTTTGGACTCCCCAGGCAGAAAATGAGCCTTCTGAACCTAGGCTTCTCTACAGTAACTGGCAGCAATGGAGCTGCTGACCCCTGCAGCCAAGTCCTCTGCAACATCCCAGGACTCAAGCCACTATAGCACCTCTCCAGTCAGAAAGACCGAAAATACACCACACCCTTTTCCCTGGAGAAGGTTGCACATGTCCACACTACAATGTTGCCTTAAACATCTGAATACTAGAGTTCTGGCAAAGAGTGCAGTGAGAAACACAGAGCGGCCTGCTTCCCCAGGGCCCTCCAGACCCTCCCGCCGATGGTGGTGGGTGACCTGGGCGGTCTGAGGATGGGCTTTGCCTCTGCCCTGCAGGCTATTAGATCCCTCACTGTGACTGCTCACTGGCAGGGGCCAGGCTCGGAAGAACAGGCTAACTGGTCCTCCACCCCACTTTGAGGACCTGATTTTGGCAGTGGCCTCAAAGTCAGAACCCCTCAGGCCGAAGGGTCTCCCAGTCCAGCCTTGCCAACCTAGGCAAAGCCTCCACCAGCAATCGAGGATGTGGTGCTATGCAGTGGTGGCATCAAGGCAAGGTGAGAAAAATGGCGACCTCTGACCGAAGCAGAGGGCCGTTACATCAAGGGCTGGAGAAGGCAGGTCCAAAAGCTCGGCCACTTTTAGCCAGAGAACTGGGCAGATCCGGGTCCTGAGGTGACTGCTGTGTTCCAGTTGAAGGAGACCACATTTCCTTGCGTCAAGGATGAATAAAGGCCTCAACTGCCCTGGAAGATGAGGGATCCCAGGCAGAGGACAGGTAGAAAGGCTGGTGGGCCATGGGTAGTTACCAAAGAGAGAAATGTAAAGTAACATTCCACCTTTGGCTAATTAGAAATGCCCACCACCTTTTGGGAAGATTTACTGGCCGTTTTCAGAAGGCCTGTGTATATAATATGAAAAGCTGCTCGCAACATTCCTCCCAACCTTTTAAAAGAAAACTCGCTGTGTGTGGAGAATATAGATGTAAAGAAGTTGCCAATATATGATAAAGTAGTTAGAAAAAGCACACATCTTGGAAATGCCCATTTCTTTAAAAAAATGACAGAAAAGAAACGTTTTCTGAAAGTGACTTTGAAATGAAGTTGGGTAGACCACCTGGAGAAGCGACACCAGGAGTGGTTCTTGTCTGCATTTGTTCTGTGAGTTAGAGGACTCAGAGAAGACGGAAGAAAACCAGTACCAGACTGGTTACATGTAGAAGACATTGTTCGTATTGTAACCATTGTTTTGTGTGTGCATTTTAGTCCTCATTAGTATATATATATATATAATTGGCAATGCTAAGTACTTTATTGAAACTTCTGGTCTTGTGAGATAATTCTCTAGTGCCTGATACATGTTTAAAAGTAGTAGTAGTAAAATAACACATTTTGTAAATTTCTTTTTGTTAGAATTCACATGAAGTGCTATTTTGTGGGGGAAAGAGGCAAAGCCCCTCTTAAGTATACACATTGTTTATGCACTGGTTCTCGGAAGAGAAAGAAATGCAGAGCGCTGTGCTAGTGCACTTATAGCGAAGCAAGTTACCATTGTCCCTTATGTCCCTGGGTTTTTACTTTGCTGTATATGTAGGGTATGTAAAAGATAAATGAGACCTTTTACAACATCTAGTCTTCCTAGATGTTAAAGAGGTTGCCAGTTGTTTTGAGTGACACATGTGCCTGTATCACATGTGACAAGGGAAGAAGAAATGGGGAGAAATGAAAGATTCTAGGCCAGAATGCTCCTACTTAGAAGACACTTTCAGATATAACCATTGTTACCTGTGTGTTCCTTCCTCAACACTCCATATTTGAAACATCCAGTCTTTCTAGATGTTTAGAGGTGCACAAAGTGTGTTAAAAGTAGAGGTAGTAAGCAACATATTTCATAGATATCCTTTTGTTAAAATTAATACTGTCTTTAGGAGATGGAGTGATCAAACGATTGATCTGAGCTGTAGACATATTTGTGCTAGAGGAAAAGAAAATACAAAAGGCTCTAAAGCAGTGTGGGTTAGGTCAAGCGAGATTGACCATTGCCCCTTTTGTCTGTGCCTCTTCTTTTACCTTCTTGTGTAATAGTTGTATATAAAGGAAAAAGGAGTCCTGATTTCTATCTAGTCTTTCTAGATGTTAAAGAGGTTGCCAGTGTATGACAGAAGTAGAATTAGTAAATAACTTGTTGAGTACACTTAGTGCTAAAATTCATTAGAAAAAATGTTCTTAAAACCACTTAGGAAATGAAATTATTAAAGCCCCCTCTAAATATTACATTTCCATATATCTGTCCCCTGGGTTAAAAAAGATGGAACGGGGAAAGGGCTCTAGACCAGAGTGTTCCTATTTAGATGAGACTTTAAAATTTAGCCTTTGTTAAGAGTATCTGTGCAGTTTACTCAATACCACTATACATTATACACTATACACTATACATATGGGATATTTTAAGTTCTTACTGGAAACATCTAGATTTTCTAGATGTTTAAAATTTACACATGTAGAAGTCAAGAACTAATATAATGTGCCTTAAGTATTTTATGTTACTTCATAGGGATGGTTGTATTTTGAGAATGGAATTGTCGAACTTTCGGTCTTGGAGAGTATGCTGGCTATTCATGGGGTGCAGGGGAAAGTATGCAGAGAGGGAGGTTAAGTGAGTTCAGATTGTCTTGCCATTGTTCTATATGTACATTTTAGTTAAAGGATAAGTATTACCGCCCAAATTATGTTAGAAATACCAAAGTAGTTTTGGGGAAAAACTGTCTTCTGGAAGTGACCTTTGTTAAAGCCACCTCTTGGAGCTAGACATGGTCCTGAACTTAAGTTACTAAAGTAAAGAGGGAAAAAGGTGGGTGAGGGTGGTAAGGGCTCTTTGCTAGATTGCCATATCTGGAAGATGATTTTAGATTACAACCATAGGCCTGTGGGTACATTTTTGGTAAAGTACTTGGGCATATTGTGCACGAAGTTCATACTCTATTGCACAGCATGTAAGCTCTATAGATGTCCTGAGGGGACAATGTGTCATAAAAAACAGAGGTAGTGAGTTAGACAACATTTAAGTATCATTTTGTTATAATTGATAGAAAAGATGCATATTGGACTTGGAATTGTTACAACACCACTAGGCAGCGGGTATCATGACTCATTAGACTGGCAGCAGAGGGGCAGAAATAAGAACACAAGGAAAGATGAGAGCAAAGTGTTCAGATTTAAATTTTGATGAGAGGCATCAGTGTGTGTCTTCTAGCTATACTGTAGAAACTCATTAATAATTCAGTGGGAACATGTTGTCTTGCTAATATCTTAATAGTAGAGATCTGATAACTCTCACACATATGTCTTGGTGTACTCTGTTGCTTTATGGCTCATTATAAACTGAGCATTAAGGAAATGCAGTATTCTAATTGTAACTTTTCCAATACATCTATCTAGAGGTCTACTGCCATTTTTATCTTCAGTAAAATTTTTGATTCCAAGAAAAGCTGAAGGAGTCGTCAAGGTGATGTCTGGTGACAAAAGCATCAGTTGAATCTATCTAAAAACATGGCCTTCCTCCTCCCCCACAATAGTCTCCCCTACCTGAAAAGAAGCCGTAAGAGCACTCTCACCTTCTGGTCTCTTTCTTAAGGACAAAGTTGTAAACTGAAGACACAGAGGCCTCTTGTCCCTCGTGGGTCTCTGGCTGCGCTAGGCGCCACAATAAGAGCATCAGAAATAGATCCTACTCTTTCATCCTTTTGCTCTGGAACTCTACTCTCCATTCTGGCAGGCTCTAAACATGTGTACCAATTTCAATGTAACTTATTTAAAATTAAATGAAAAATGCTTCTATAAAATTAAATTGGATTCAAATGTAGTTCCACTGCCCCTTAAGCCCCATTCCAAACACTCGGTAGCTACATGCAGCTAGTGGCTAGTACATGGGCAGTTCTTGCCATCATCCTGTCTCTGTGAATTTCTGGCTGTCACACTCATAGTGAGGGATTTTAGTGGAAATGCTGGCATCTGATGACTTCATGACCGCTTCTGGTGCAGCTGAGCCCAAACTGTACATGGTGAAATGCAAGTTAAACTATAAACATCTATTTATTCCTTTTCCTTTATATGTCTCCGAGAGACTAGTTGACTCGAACTTTTTCCTAGAGAGTGCCAGACAGTGAATATTTTAGCCTTTTGGGGCCATATTTGCTGTCAGTTCTTCCCATTGTTACTGTTTTTGTTTTTAACCAACTCTTCAACAAGGTAAAATCCATTACAAGCTCACAGGGTCCATGCAAACAACCTGTGGCCAGATTGGGCCTCTCTATCACAGTGCAGGAAAAAATTAATAATTTTCTTTCATATAAAAGGTGTGCTAATAACAATGCAAACATTTAAATTAAGAATTTTTATTACACTAAGATACACATTGCTATTAATCATTAATCATCTTCAAAATACTCCCAATTGTTTGTACATAATTATTTCATCTATCTTGCTACTTTCTGAAGGAGTTCTGGAAGTCCTCTTTCCTGGGTGTCTTTAGTTGAGCTGTCATGGCTACCAGGATGTTCTGAGTGGTTTGAAATGTTTACCTCCCATAGCCATTTTGAGAAGAATCAGTATTTACATGGTGCCAGATCCCTTGAATAAGGTGGATAATAACATAATGAAATGCTTTTTGGAGCCAACCTTTGCATTTGATGGCCCATGGCCACAGCATACACCATGTTTTTGATTACACCTCCTAAAGACTCTCATGAAAAAGGACTTTCAGAGCAACTTTAGAAAATGCCAAGAACAATGGAATAGTTGTGTTCTGAGCAAGGGGGAGGATTTTGAGAGGAATGAATGGTAATATGTATCTTACTGTGATAAATTATTTTAATATAAACAAATCATTGTTTAGATCAACCCTTGTACGAGGTAAAATTATGTGATTCTGAATTTCATTTAACCTTAATAATAAAGAGAACAGTACAATAATAAAGGGAACGTCGTAATCTATGTGTCGTAGATAGGGGGTAGGGACAGGTAGGTTTGAGGATCGCTGACTCGGATGCTGATTGAAGCAGAGCAGACAAAATGAAAAGAAATGTGGAGAAGTCTTAGGTCCGCACAGTGACACAGGAAGAAAATGCCTGGTCTAGATACAGCTGCTTCTTTTTTTCTTTTGGTCTTCTAATAACAAAGATCTCAACCTCTTTTCTCACAAGCTGCCCCGATATCTCATGCTCTCTCTATAAGTCTTCTACCAGAGCCAAATGCCTTTCTCCAGTCTCTGGGCCGTGTGTGTGCTCACCCAGGTCTCTAGCTCCATGGGCAGAATAATAAGGAATTGCTCCAGCACAAGTAGCTTCAGGTCTTGGTCCACAGAAGGCATGCTTGACTTCAGCCACTGACCGCAAAGCTCCCAGTGTCCCTTGAAATCTTCCGGAAGCCCGGCCGCTTCACTGTACTGGAGCTGCCTGAAGTGCTGGTGGGAGACCTCACAGTCAGTGCCATCCTCTTGCCCCACGGGGTTCTGATTGCACGGCGAGGAGGCCTGGATTGCACCACCTTCTTCATCAGCATGGCCTCTTCCAGCTATTTACTACCTATCTTGATCCTTATGTCTCAGATTCCACTGTGTTTGTCTCTAAATACTTGGGAGAGAGCTACTTATACCGAAGTACTGGGAAACATGAGAAAGGTGGCACAGCGGTAGTAATGAGAGGGCATCATCACTGCATTGTTTCGAGAATCTGCCTGAAGCTCTGGAGTCACTTCTACGAAAAATATCCATACAAATCCAACTTTGCATCCAGTTACCAAAATGTAAAAAGAATGTCCCAGTCTACCTGCAGACCCTACATAAATGTGCTGTGCCGTGTGCTGGCCACAAGACTCATGTGGCTAAGTTGAAATTAATGATTAGAACTGCAGTTCCTAGCTGGATTTCAACTTCTCAGAGCCATCATGCAGAGAGCAATACAGGATAGGGCAGCACTGCCCTAGCATCCCATGAACGCCAAGGCGGCAGCACCTACTCTTTAGGAACCTCCTACAGACGGGCAGATCTGGAAACACATTTCCAGTCTAATGATGGCACTCTGCTGTTTCTCAGTATAGGGAGTCTGCAAAAGAAATGTAATCCTATCCTTGGCAACGTCCCTTCCCAAAGCAAATTCATTTCTCCATGGGCCTGGTGTTTTCCCCTAAGCCCTCCCTGAATGACCCCACCCTCACAGAGCCTAGGAATACTGTAGTGTGAAAATAGGGAACTAGGGTAATGGCAAGAATGACATGTCCCTGAAACACCTAGTATCTGGTTGAAAAATTGGGTATGGTAGATGGGGTGGGGTCTCCGCATGGCTCCAGAACAAGAGGTTCTGACATCCTCTCGCCCCTGGGAAGAGAACTGAACTCAGGTTTGATTTTTACAGAGAGGAATGGGCATTTGGAAAGGACAGTCAGGCTGGAGATGTAGCCCAGTCATAGAAGATTTGCTTAATGTGGGTAAAGCCCCAGGTTCCATTCCCAGCATAGGGAAAAGATAAGTTAAATTAAAATAAGTTGAACAACAATGAAAGAGTAAGGAGGCACTGATTGGGATCCAGTAGGCACAGAGAAGTGAAAAAGGGCAAATGACTGGTCACTGTTAACGAGGCTAAGCAGCCTCATTTGCTAATTGGCAGTTATGGGGGTTAGGGTTCCATCCTCCCACAGACACCTGAGAAGGAAGATGTCCTGTACTTCTGGGTGGTTAACGGACCTTCAGAAAGGCACCTCTAAACCAAGAGATGCATGCATCTCCAAGGGGCAGAGGATCAGTCACACTGGTAAGCCCCTTGCAGTCGGCGCTCTCCGAATCCTCGGGCGTTGGCTAGAAGCAACAGTAAATTCTGCCTGGAGATCGATCAGACAGGGCACATTCCTGGGGAGACAACCGTCATCCAGGGATGTGGGTTTGAACTCTTAGAAACGATATTAGTGATAAAAGAATTTTAATATCTACAGATGGAGGTAGATACAGTCATTTGATTTTAAGAGTCATCATTTTTGCAGGTCAAGGCAAAGAGCTAGTGAAGAAGAAGGCTGGGAAATATATGGGTAGAATTTGGTGAAGGGGAGAATCTTTGTAATTGTTTCTGTGGTTATGTTCTTGAGGCTGCTTCCCTGCAGGCGCACTGGGCGCTTTTGCTTCTGGCGTCCACGGGGTGGCAGTGTTGCAGCGGTAACAGGGTCCGCTGCGTAGTTAGTGCATGGTGAGTTTCAAATACTGGCTCTAGCTGGGTGTGGTGGCTCAAACCTGTAATCCCAGCACTTGAGAGGCTGAGGCAGGAGGATTGCTGAGAGTTCAAGGCCAGCCTGGACTACACAGTGAGACCCTGCCTCCAAAATTGTTTTTAAGTAAATAAAAATTTAAAATAAGCAAATCAAAAACCAAAAACTGGCTCTGCTGCCTACTAGCTCTGTGACTTTGGACACGTCTTTATTTTCTCTGGGTCCCACTTTCCCCCTTGGTTAAAGGGCACTGGTCGTATACTCTTCTAGCATTGTTTTGAGGATTCAAGAGACTGCGGAGTTCATGGGATCACAATGCTGGCACACAGTGCTTTAACAGTCACCTGCTCTCTATGCCATGGTCAGCAGTATTTTCTGCTTTGCAGAGATAGGTCTCAGTTAATGGTCCACTTACAAAACCAGTTTTCACTGTACCTTAGAGATCACTCTTCCCAGAGCACCCAAGTTAGGAACAAGGAGGAGTAGGGACACCTGGGAAAGTTGGAGGAGGAGGGCGGAGACAGTAGGACATCAGAAGAGGAGGCGTGTGCTGTCCCTGGGCCATCTCCACACAGATACACACAGAGCCGGCTGTGTCCATGTTCACCCGTGGACATGGCATGGAAAAACTTGAACCATCCCCTTTTCTTTTTGGTTCAAATGAACGGACTGTGGATTCTGCTGAAGGGCTGTCCTCAGGTCCCTGTGACGCGGCCCCTTTCTTCTGGGCCCCGAGGTGATCCCGAACGAAGGCAGGTTGGTACTGAGATCACAAGTGGTGGGCTGGGAACAGGTCTGCCTTTGGAAGAGCCTTTGCCTCAGAGACAGCACGGAAGTCACCGAGTTTCCAGTGGAAGCCGTGGCTGCTGAGCGAAGCCCTGGTCCAGGCTGCTCTACCTGTTAAGCCTCCGCTTGCAATGAGACCGTCCAGCCCTTAAGGGAAAGTCTGAGGATTTGCTTCGTGGGTAGTTGAGAGGGAGTCGTGGCTTTGGTATTGCCTCTCTGGCACCAGCAGGATGGAGCATAGTGGTTGTTGAGAAGAGAGAATTCTTAAATCAAGGAAGACAGACCTCAGAAATGGCATTTTGGATATCCTGCTGGAGGGGAACACGTCTAAGCAAAATACTTTCATTGAATCAAACTTTCAGTTTTAACATCATTGGAGATTGAGATGTTGTTGAAGAAACAGAAGTTTTCCATTCTTTCTTTACCTAGCTAGTTTCTCTAATTTGTAACATCTTGCGGAACTATTATACAACATTACAACCAGGATACTGACATTGAGACAGTCCAGATAAAGAAGAATTGGTAAACACGTTGATCCCTCCTATTCTTTTACAGCTTCACCAATAACCCTTCTGCCCACTGCTAACCTTGTCTTCCTACATGCTGCAGTTCGGGCAACCACCCATCTGGCCTACACTTCTATAATTGTGTTACTTGGAAAATGTGCTATACACAGGATTGTACAGTATGTAACTTTTGGTAACTGATAATTGTCTTCACTAAGAATCATTCTGTGGAGAAGCATCCCGGTTCTTCTATTGTGTGTCTCTTGAGAGCTCCTTTTCCCACATCCTAGTTGCAAGAAATCTGTTGGGAGGGTATGAGACCTGTTGTAGAGTGGAGCCCTCTGTGCAGTGAAGAACTAGCTCATGGCTGGAGCATGGAGGTGATCAGGCCATCCCTGAAGGAATGGGAAGACTGCTGTTGTTCTACGGGGAGAACCCCTTAGTTTGGATATCGTGTCACCCCAGTTGCCTTTCGTTTTGCGTTGTTCAGTCCTCTAGAACAGAGATCTGGTCTTTCTTGGGGAATGGATAGTATATTTATGGATGCCATCCTCATTATGATCTCTGTTTCCTCAGTACTAGCTTCTCCCTGTCTTTCTCTTGTCTCCCGAAGGGACAGCAGAAGTTAAGGCTATGCCATCCCAAATACGCTACTCTGGCAAGCTACTTTCACTTAAAGCCACTTAAATATCAGCAAGTACAAAAAGTTCGCTCTGACCTTCCCACTGTTTCTCAGAAGCAGTAGATGAACCTAGGTGACAGATGCCCTCCCTACACTAGAAGGAAAATAGCATTATTATCATCAATGACAAGAATATGAAACCAAGAGAATTCTGTATAGATCAACTTAAAATGTATTTTCTGGCCTGTTCATGTGCTACAGTCGACAGGCCCCCCCGAGCGAGACCCCCGCCCAACTGAGGAAGAAAAATCCCGACAGTCGCACACTGCCTGCAAGAGCAGCGATGGATGATGGAGGCCAGCTACCGCCTCGCTCATTTACACCTGCAAGGAGACTGATTCTCCAAAAAGCCGCAAGGCACCCGCTGTACCTTGCTGTACCTGCCATCACCCTGCTGCCCTCACCCCGTCCTGTTCA
>NW_004625101.1:0-36520 GCF_000247695.1 Heterocephalus glaber
GGCGAAGTTTATGACGCGCTACTTCGGTCCCTGTCGACCATCGAAGCCGGCCGCCTGTCGGTCGTCGACGGCCGCGGGATCGAATGGTCGTCTAGCCAGGTACTCATGACCAACGAACCGGCACCGCCGGCAACCGGCCCGCATACTTTCGGGCTTCGTGACGTCGAACTCGACCTACCTTTAACCGTTCTCGACGGCATATTCTCGCGCGAGACCGTGTGGGGTGACGTGGCTTCGGCCGGTCCGGTGACTATCGCGAACCGTGGCAACCTACCGGCTTACCCAACTTTGCGGTGGGACGGCAACGCCCGCCGGGTCACTACCCCGAGCGGCGTGGTCGTGGACCTGCCGGCCGCCGCCGGATACCGACGCCTATCCACCGACCCCGGAACCGGCTACGTCATTACCACCGACGACGGCCGGGTCGACGTCAACACATGGGCGTCAATGCGCGGGCTCGCCGTCCCCGGCGAACTCACACCGCGCGCCACCGCCGAGTGGGACCTACCCACCGGCGTCGAACTTCTACTAACTGAATACCGCACAAACGTTTGGAGGTGATGCGCGGTGTCCAACTGGAAACACATTCGCGATGCCGCGCATGCCGCCGGCGACGGCTGGGGGTATTGGCTCGCCGACAAGGACATGGAGCCAATCTCGACCCTTTCGGGCATGCAATCAATCACCCTTCCCGAAGCCGTAAACGCCACCACCGTATGCAAAATTGAACTACTCGGCGACCACCCCGCGGTGTCGCTCCTACTGCCATTCGACGGGCTCGACCCCGACGCGCCGGGCATGACATGGCACCAGCTGGTCGATGATGCGCAATGGATTATTGCGGAAGGCCCCGGCGGTGAATCCGAACGTCTGGTGTACCGCGTGGCGCGCCTGGTCGACAAGGTCGAGGACCGCGGCCCCGGCATGGTCGCGATCGAATCGAAGTCGCTTTATCGCTACATCGAAAAAATCGCGTGCCGCGCCGACCCCAACGCACCACTAATCGCACAATTGCGTTACCGCGACTTCCGCGCCGGCGACTCGCTTCGCGTCATGAAGGAATACCTATTGGTGAACCTCATGCGCGACTTCCAACCGCGCGCGGTCACCGGCTGGGATATGTGGTCGGCGTCGAATTGGTCACGGGTCAACCCGGATCTTTGGCCGGCAATCGTCAACCCGATCCACCAATCCACCACGACGGTTCACACGGTGCTAGACGCCCGCTTCGACCACGCGTCGGAACTCTTCGCCGATACTCTCGGCGCGGCCGGGCTCATGCTGACTGTCGATCTGTGGCTGGAAGGCGACCCGCAGCCCTTCCCCTCGCATGTGACGCTACGTAAACCCACCTTCGTGATCGACATTGTGCCGCGCCAATTCGACACCTCAACCACTGGCACCGCGCTAGACCTACTCCGTGGACTGGTGCGCACCTTCGACCGGGAAAACAACGCGCCGACCATCGGTCTCGGCGACACCCCGGCGACCGCCGCCGGCCGACTCCCATGGGTCGTATGGCGACCAGAAGATATGGGCGGTATTTCCTCCGATTTCACCGTCGTAAAGTCCGAGGACTGGCACGCCACCGTGGGCGGGCGGTCGCCGGAAGTCATTAACAAGCTGATCGGCGCGGGCTCGAAGTCGATCTTCCAAGGTATCGCCGCCGCGCTGGCTGCCGCTTACCCCGCCTTCGGGCCGCTTATCGTCGCCGCCGGCGCGTTCCTCGGCGACGTTATCGGTTCGTCCATGCAAGACAAACTTATGGCGTGGCAAGAATTTAGCCACGCGGTACGCCGCGAAGCACACGGCCGGTTCGCATACCGCGACCAAGTCGGCGCCGGCGACGGCTGGACCCTCTCGGCGTGGCAACAAGGTTTCTCGATGCTGCAACAAGGCGCCGGCATGATCTCGGTTGGTTTCAACGTTGATGATCAATCCATTTACCGGTGGGGTCGTGACTACCGCGCCGGCGACCAGCAGGGCCTGGTACACCGCGGCGTGGTGTTTGCTACTTATGTCGCTGAAACGACGCGCACGTGGTCGGTCGGGTCGGGGGAGTCGTTCGCGGTGACTCTCGGCGACCCGCGGGCTATTGAATCGTGGGCGCGCGCTTATGGCCGCTCTATCAAATCGATCAAGAACAAGGCCGATCGCTTGTCGACATTCATTCACTAGAAAGGGGCTCGCCGTGGCTACTGAGTTAGACCGTATTTATCCATACCAACGCGACCCGGATCGCCACCCGCTCGCCTGGGTCTTTTTTAATGTTCCCGGTTCGCCGGCGATGGATCTGGATTCCGCGGAAGCGCTCGCGCGGCACGTGTTCGACAACCTTGGTTGTGGCGCGCCCGGCACGGCTTCGGAACCGTCGGTTCATTATGACGCGATGGGGTCGTCGGGCGGCCCGTGGGAAGACGGTCTTTGGCGACCTATCGAAGAGGATCGTTTCTCGGTGACTGCGACCGCCCCGGTGGTCGATGTGACCGCAATGGCGCCGGAAGAGCGCGCCGCGTATCTCGCCGAAGTGCAGGCGGCTGTCGACGCGGCGGCTGACGCCGACCGGGCTCGGCCTAAACCTGATTCCGGCGAAAATGATGATCCCGTGACGTGACCCGCCCTATCTCTAGGTAGGGGTGAATAACGTCAGTGTGACGAAAAGAAAGGCGGCGGCATGGCTGTCAACCTATCGGGTGTTGTTCCCGCTAACCCTTCGGGCCCGGTCTCATGGCTCGACACTCTATTCGGTGAATCCGGCGGGCTCGGCGACGCGATCGGCGGTGTGCTGAAAGGAATCTTTGACACCATCGGAACTATTCTTCGCACCGGCGTGCAGCTCGGCGGCGCGCTGCTGTCTGGAATCGTTAGCGGCGTCACGGGGCTTATCGACCAGGTCGGTAAAGCTATCCGCGGGGTGCTTCCGGGCAACTCCCCCTTCCTGCCGATCCAGGACTCGTTCGAAGACGGTCAAAAGGCTATCCAGGACCGGATCGACCTTATTCCGCAGGGCTATTGCTCGGCATACATGGATAAGAACGTCAACCTTGCACTAGGCACAAATAATCTTCGTAAAATGCCGTTTCGTGGGCAGCTCGGCCCGAACTCCGGGGCGCACATCGACCCGGGCGGCCACATCGTATTCGACGAGACCGGAACATGGACCGTTCACGCGCTACTCAATGCGCGCGGCACGAGATTCACCGGCAATAACAACATTGAAGCGTATATCTCTATCCGCCGCCCGGACCACTCGATTTACTCGGAAAAGTACGTCATGGATTCGGTCGACACGAATCCTGGATCTTTGGCTATCTCACAGCCGTTCGTTATCCCGCAGGCGGGCTATTACGTCGCTGTGTGGGCGTGGTCCGGTCGGTGGCGTTGGTGGAACGGCGGAACAAGATATTCGGGACTCACGGTCATTAAGGCCGACGAACGCACGGTAAACCCCGGGCAGGACACTGTCGAAGATGAAGCGGAATAGGTGATTAATTATGACTAGCGTTGTTTTCGACGTTGTCGACGTCGTCGGTGAAGCCCTCCCCGGTGACTCGGTTGTGGTGTGGCCACCGCACGTTGTAGGTACGGCCGACGGGAAGGTGAAAAACACTCGACCTGAAACAATCCCGGTTGACGCCGGCCCCGTGACTGTCAACCTCGACCCGGGCCCGCTGTGGGTTCAGCTGCAATGTGGCGACCGCGCGGATACCGATCCAAAGTTGGTTCGTATCCCGGAAGAGGACGAGACCGATGGGCCGGTCGATTTGCTCGAGCTGCTAAATCGGGTAATTCATTATGACCCGGTGCAGGAATCGGAATCGGGGAAGAACGCGGCGCGGGCGGAAGCGGCGGCCGAAGCGGCGGCCGGCTCGGCTACGGCGGCGGGTGAATCTGCTACCGCGGCGGCTTCGGCCGCTGACCGGGTCGGCTCGGCGGAGCGTGTGCTCGAAGCTGAAACGAACGCGTCGAACTCTGCTAACGCGGCCGCTGAATCGGCTACGGCGGCCGGCACGTCGAAGAATGACGCGGCCGAATCTGCCACCGCGGCGGGTGAATCCGCTTCGGCTGCTAAGTCCTCTGAAACCGCCGCCGGTGAATCGGCTACGGCGGCCGGCACGTCGGAAACGAACGCCGCCCAGTCGGCTTCGGCCGCTGAGCAGTCCGCTAACGCTGCTAAGTCCTCTGAAACCGCGGCCGCGGGGTCTGCCACGTCGGCAGGGCAATCTGCCACCGCCGCCGCTGAATCCGCCGCCGCTGCAGCTGGCTCGGAAACGAACGCCGGTAACTCGGCCGAATCCGCCGGCGAATCCGCGACCCGCGCCGAAACCGCCGCCGAAGGCGTCCAGGGCGTCGTCGAAAACGCTGCCGACTCAATCCGTACCGAAGTAGCTACGCACGCCGACCGGGCGGAAACCGCGCGGAACGAAGCTGTACAGGCGGCCACGAACGCCGGTAACGCCGCCCGGATCGAAGTCGACAAGCTCAAAGGTGACGCGCCCGAAGCGTACGACACGCTAGAAGAGATCGCGGCGTGGATCGCCGATAACGAAGATGTGACCGCCGGGATTCTGAATCAAATCGCGGCGAAGGCCGGGACCGAATGGGTAAACGACCGGCTCGCCGAAAAGGCGGACACGGTTCACACTCATACGCTCGCCAATATCACCGACGCACCTAACTCGCATTCCACAAACCCGAACGCGAATAGCCTAGTTTCGCGCTCGGCGGCCGGGTTCTTCTTCGTGAATCGACCGACGAACGCGGATCACCCGACGAATAAGTCGTATGTCGATGACAAGCTCGCCGAAAAGGCGAATACTTCGCATACTCATACGACCGAGCAGGTGACCGGTCTTGATGCGGCCCTTAGCGGGAAGGCTAACGCGGTTCACTCCCACGACGCGCACGATCTTTCGTGGGGTCCTTTGAATTTAGGTGAATTACTTGAGGTGATTTATTTGCGTATCAACAACGCCCCGGCGTTTTTCTCCGGTGCTGGGATGCCGCCGTCGTCTTTGCCTGGCGCCCGCGTGGGTGATTATTGGCTGAATGAAACCACCATGGAACTACACAAAATCACGGGGGTATGACGTGGCTATTTCTAGCGAGATTTTAGGCAAACTCGGCGGCGGTTCGACAACGAAAGTAATGAACTTTCAAAATGAATCGTTAACCACCTGGACCGAACTACTGTCTTCGGAAGAAATCGCGGAAGATTCAATAGTGGTGATTAACCTTGAATGGCGGGGTTCTAATCGCGCCCCTGAGCTAAGGATCGATACGAGGCAAGTCGACGATCTTAAATGGGGCAAGGATTACATGGAAGACGGCGCGTTCGGTGGTTGGTTAAAGGCCGGGTCGACTTTGTCGATGCGTAGTTATAACGGGTCGACCGGTGGCGCATATAAGGTGAACGCCACCTTGTACATTAGTTATTCTCCTGCCGAAATTGAGGTGTCCTAATGCCTATCACTACTGAAATTATTGGCAAACTCGGCGGGGGGGGGGTAGATAGTTTCCCCGTCCAAGTAACGGCTTCGGGAAGTTCTGGTTCGTCCGTCCTGCTGGGGACTGTGGAAGTCCCCGAAGGCGAAACATGGCTGGTATCTGTTGTGGGAAGCGTTGCAGCAGGGGTTACCAGCGTCGGAAGTCTGCCATCTTTCCGTATAGGGAAATATATGTCGCGCCGGGAACCCGGGAATCAGTCAGTGGGGCTGGCTGCTGTGGTTACGGAAACCACTGATTTAGAAATTATTCGCAATACGGGGATTAATTCGGATTCGTTTAGCGGCACCGTGTATATGGCGAAAATGTAGAACACGAAAATATTCAACCCCTGACCCTTTTGGGCCGGGGTTTTTCTATGGAAGGAGGGCAAATTATGGCTACGATGCCCGTTCCTAAAGGTTTTTTTGTAACTAGTAACTTCGGGCCCCGGTGGGGAACGACCCACTACGGAACCGACTTCGGTAACGGCGGCGGTTCCGGCGGTCACCCGGTCTATGCCGTAAAAGACGGCACGGTCCTATATGCCGGCGCGGCGTCTGGTTTCGGCCAGTGGGTCGTGCTCGACCACGCGGCAAACGTCGGCGGTGGAACGTCGGTTCATGGTCATGTTATCCCGGAGGTGGCTGTCGGCCAGTTCGTGCGTGAAGGGCAACGAATCGCGCGGATTAACCCGGACTCAAACACTAACGGCGGGGTGGCTCCCCACCTGCATTTTGAATGGCACCGCTACGGCTACGCGCAGCCGGGTGCTGACCGCCTGGACCCGATGAAAACCGTCTTGGTGGGCGCGAAGTGGGTCGGTGATTCGGCCCCCTCAAATTCTGGTACGAAACCGGAATCGAACAAGGTCACGACGTTGTTTGGTGTGGATATTTCCAACCATCAGAACGGTTTGTCTTGTCGCCGGGTCGCCGCCGAAGGCTTTAAGTTCTGCATGATTAAGGCGACCGAGGGGACGTGGAAAGATCCGATCTTTCACTCGCACCTGAAGGACGCCCGTTCCACCGACATGCACGTCGGCGCGTATGTGTATGTGCGTTTTGACGCCACGCCGGAAGCGCACGCGAAGGCCGCGGCCGATCATATCGGCGACCCTTCGGTGCCGATCGCGCTCGATATTGAGCACAATTCGGGTAGCTCGGTCGCGCACTGGAAGGCGATCGTCGCGGCTCTGGAATCCCGCGGCTACAAGGTGATTCTGACGTATTTGCCGCGCTGGTACTGGCTGCAGGTCGGCTCACCCGATCTAAGCGGTTTGCCGCCCCTGTGGTCGTCGAATTACCCATCGACCAAGCCGGGTTACGCGTCGTCGTTGTACTTCGGTAACGGCGGTGACGGTGGCGCCGGCTGGGCCGGCTACGGCGGCAACACGGTCAAGGTGTGGCAATTCACCGACCGCGCGAATGTTGCCGGCTGGCAAATCGACGCCAATGCTTTCAAGGGCTCCGAGAACGACCTCGCCGCCCTATTCAACGCAACCGATGGAGGTTTCCTCATGGCACTATCCGACGACGAGCAGCGCCGCCTGCTCGCAAACACTGACTACATTCGCGGGCAACTCGGCCCGTGGCCGCAGCTCGGCCGAAACGAAAAAGGCGAACCGCTAACCCTGGTGGACGCTGTCGCCGGTCTTATCCGAAAGGTGAACTATATCTTCGGCCAGCTCCGACCTTGGCCGCAGCTCGGCAAGAACTCGGCCGGCGAAGATTTAACCCCGGTCGACGCTATCGCCGCGCTTCGCCGCGACTTGGTCGCTGGTTTCAAGAAGCTAGTTAATCGAGAGGACGTTTAATCATGGCTAGGCATCGTAATTCTAAGCCCCGCGCGGTCATTGGCACCCCGTGGTTTATCCGGTTAGGTATTTATACGGTCGTCGCGATCGTCGGCCTGGTGCTGACTGTGCTCGGCTTCGCCGAACCCGACCAGGTCGATTCATGGCTAGGACAAACCGGTTCGGTCGCCGCGCTGATCGGTGGTCTTTTGGCTATGGCGAACACGGGCCGCGGCTCGGATGAACCGGCGGAACCTGTCGTGGTGGAATCGCCGGCGGCTAACCGTTCGTTTGAACGTGCTTTGGCCGCGGTCGAAGCGGCGGAGAATGCGTTAAATAACGCGCGTTCTTCCCGCGGCGTGGCGTCTACCGAAGCGCCGGCCGATACTTCGTACCGCGCCGACCCTCTCGGTGATGATTTGCCGGTGTACGACGCGCCAACCAGCGGGGTGTGATCCCGATGTGGGCGCGAAACTGGGAACCGGGCGGGTTCCCGCCGTGGGTGGCACTATGCGCGAAACTAGCGGTGCTCGGCGCGATGCTGATCCGTGGCGCTGACTTACTCGCCGGCGACACCCCGTCTACCGCGCGCCGGCTAACGGCGGTGGAATCCGCCGCCCCGCTGTGGCTGTGGGGACTGCTATTAGTCACCGCCGCGACCGTGGGGCTCGGCTCTATCATCGCGCGGTTCGGCCTGGGCGTCTTCGTGGCTCACATGACCGGTTGTCTCGGCTATGTGCTGCTGTCTATCGGCATTATTACCGACGTGGTTATCCGTACCCAGGTAACTGTCGGGGCGCTGGTGTGGCCTTGCGTCGTGCTTGTCGTGGGCGTGGTGGCGACGGCGATGGTGTTCCGGTGGTCTCGGTGGCAGCACGCGGAAGTAACCGCGGTGGGGATTACTGTCGCGGCTACTTTGGCGGCGGCCGCGGTGGAGCTCGACGGGCTTCGTAACGCGACCGTTCTGCTGACTATCGGGATTATTCACGGGCTGCTGGCTATTGGCACGGCGTCGACGCTTCGGCAAGACAAGATCGAACGGGAGGGGGTCATTTTGTGATCGACTTATCCAGCCTTCCCCCCGGGACTCCGATTTGGGCCACCGGTACTTTTGGTGTGCTCTTTTTGGTGCTCACGTTCTGGGAGCGGCTCGCAAAAATTAAAGGCCCCCTGGGCGCCCTCGCGAGGTGGTGGAACGGCCGGCAGCTTCGCGAAGTTGAACGCCGAACCACGCTAAATAGCCGGATCGAAACCCTGGTGGCTGACCGGGTCGCTTCGGAAACGAAGGGCCTGCGCGACTCGCTGGAATCTCTTAAAGCGCAAGTCGACGAACTGCAGCAGGCGCGCGACGCTGATAAGGCGCTTATCGCGAAGTTGGAACTATCCCGGAATCAATGGGCCGGGTTCGCTGGTGAACTGACCACGATCCTTTATCGGGTTCGGCAAATCTTTCACGAGCACGGGTGGGAATTCCCGGAAAAGGTGCCGACCTTTCACGAGTACCGGGCCCGGAATAAGAACCCACCGTAAAAAGCAAGCCCCCGTCTAACCTGTATTGGTTGGGCGGGGGCTCTTTTTGCGTTTTATGGGTCTTACTTAACCCGGGTGATGGTGTCGCCTGCGATGAAGAAAATAACCTTGTTGCCGCCGCGTTTGATAGCCGTTCCGCCTATGGTCTGGAAGAAGTATTCGCCCGGCTTTCCGGTCTCGACGCCGTACCAGTATTTGCTGGAATCCTTAGCGGAACGCAGGACGTAGTCGCTTAGGGTGTTGCCGTCGTCGTAGTGGCGGACATCGTGGTGAAGTTCGTAGGTCTGGGTGGTTACTTTTACGTCGGTGATGTAGGTCTTGGTGGTTTCGATGTAGTTCACTGTTTTGCTCCCTGCTTGGTGTTTTCTGCGTTAACATCACTATACGTAAACGGGGGTTTACATTGCCAGTTGGGACAAAAGAAACACCCCCGTGAGGGGGTGCCAAAGGGGTTAGTAGCTGCTATTATCCGTCGCGCAATATGCGGTGAATCGTCTGTCGACTCACGCCGGCCGCCTGGGCAATCGCGCCGATCTTATGGCCGGCGGCGCGCGCGGCGTGAACGGCGTCGTCCCGCGCTTCGGCGGTATCAAGGTACACCTGGTAAGCCCTGGTGAAACCTTCCTGTGCCTTCGCTAGTTCGGCAAGTTCTCCGCCGCTCATGGGGTCCTTCTTTCTAAATATGACAATCAATCAGGGTGATATACGTATCACCGGGTAGCGAATCACGATAGGCGCGATACGCGGAGACATGCTCGGCAAACTCTTTTTCTTTATCGAATACACCGAACCAGCCCATCTCACCGCGCTCGTGCCACTCGCCTTCTAGGTCGATCCACGCGTGGGGAACGTCCACGCCGGTCTCCTGGTAGACGTAGCTATCTCGCCCACCCTTGCCTACGTGGAATTGCTCGTGTGGCGTCAACATTGATAATGGGTCAAGGCTTCGCGCCGCTTGAACCCACGGTTCGGAGAGATAGTTTGCGCGCGCTGTCGTCGGGTCTTGTCCAACCTCTAGAAGCTGCCTATACGACGGGGGAACTTCGAGCCCCGCGGTCACTTCCTGGAATTTGTCGTAACGCTTATTAGCTTCGGCGATTAGCTCGACGATGTGGTCGTCCCACGCTAGGTTTTTAACCTGGGTAGCGTTGACCCCTTCGCCGCCTTTGACGATTAGCCCGCCTTCCCACCGGCCGCCGGCGACCCACCAGTCCCACTTCGATTCAGGGTTAGAAGTAGTGATCACTTCGTACCCGTTTCTATCGGACGACCATCGCACTTCGTCGCCGCCGTACCACGCGGCTATAAAATCACCGACCGACTTCCCAGGGCCGTGCTCGTCCCGAAGATATTGCGCTTCCTCGAAAGGAACGAGACCTTCGACGTAGGGTTCAACTTCCCGGTTTTCGTCGTATCGATCCATGATTTTGTCCATCATGGGGTGGCTAATGAGGTTGTTCTCCCCGTTCGGCGGTGCCGGTGTGAATACGTGTAATACAAAATGGCTCATGTTCGCGGCTCCTAGTTGTATGGGTCGACTTGTGCCGGTGCTGGGCCGTCGAGAACCTGACACGACAGGCCGTCCTTCGCCTGGTCCACGAGCTCGGCCCACGCGGTTTCAATAAGTGCCGCCTTACGCTCGATGCGGTATCCAAGCTTTAAACCGTCGGGGCTCGCGTCGTATCGGAATTCAAGGACGACTTTGGACGTGGTGAAGCTGTCACGGAATAGCGGAAGATTCAGGGTGATCGTCTCTGGGATCTCGACGGTGCCGCCGCGCGGGCCTGCCTTCGCCTGAGTTTCCTCGGCGAAGCTGAATTGGACGTCGCCGGACTCCAGGCGAACCCCTGATTCAAAATGTGCCTTCTTCGTTGCGGTGAACGTGCGCGCGATTTGCACAATGTCGGCGGCGTCGGGCTCGACGATGGTGTGGCGAAGGTCTTGCAAAAGTTCGGCGAAGGTTGTCTGGTTCATCATTCGGCCGTCGAGTTCCGCCCACGCGGCCCACTCCGGGGTCGGCTCGGTGACGTACACGGCACGGTGGTCACCCCACCCGCCGATGTAGTTGTGAATGACGGTGATGCTGCGTTGGTCTAGGTAGTTGAACGCGACCTGTCGGCCGGGCTGCTCTTCGGCGAACATGTCGGCGATCTTGATTAGTGAATCAACGCTTCGCACGTTCGTGGTGCCACGTGGGCGGAACGGGGCGGCGAGTGTGTATTCGTTGGTTCGGCGTTCTACGGTCTCGCTGCCGTCCATGGATCGGCGTACGGTCTGGCTGATAGTCAGGGCTTCGCCGTAGTCGGTGGTTCCGGCGATGATGGTTTGTGCGCGGTCGGTGGTGTCGAGCGCAAGATCGGCAACTGCCTTAGCTTCGGTAGTCATGATGGTGGTCTCCTAGTTGTTGGTGTTGGTTCGACGTGGGGCGGAAAAGTCGACGACGTGCGCGGCCGCCGTGTCCTGACGCCGCTTATTCTCGAGTTCGAGTTCGTACTGTCGCGGGTCCTTACGCGTCGGTGTGCCGTCGTTGGTGACGAAGAAGAGGGACTCGGCGCGGTCTAGCTTCGGAACCTTCGACGTGACGTTCGTGGACACACGAAGCATGTCGGCCTTCCGGTCCCAGCCGGTGCCAATCTTTAACGTGACGTGACCCGCCTTCCCGGTCTGTCGCACGCCTTCGATTACGGCAAGTAGTGTTTCTCCGAGCTCTTCGGCTACGCGGCCGCGGTCGAGCTCCGATAAGAAATCGGTAAAGCTCATTTCGGTGTTGTCTGACATTGGTTTTCTCCTAGTCGTTTTCTGGGTGGACGCTGGTGTCGACCTGGTCGGCAAGCTCTAACAGGGCGTTGCCTGCCATTCGCAGCGGGCGGGGGTCCATGGAATCGACGTCGTCGCCGTCCCAACTGGTGATCGTCGCGCCGAACTCGTCCGTGTTCGCTGTTATGGCGAGCGGTACGTCGGGGTTTATGCCGGTCCACGCGTTGACGAACGAGGTTATGATCTCTGTGATGATATGTTTCTGTTCCTCGACCGCCGGCCGGTGCGCTTCGCGCTCGACTTCGCCTTCGTCGGTGCCGTGGGGCTCGCTGTCGGCGTCTTGCTCGGCCTGCGCAGCGCGCTCGGCATCGAACTCGATCCCGTTGCGTTCGTAGCTATCGGCCAACGCGCGCAACGCTTCGACGAATTCGTCGTAACGAGCTCGGCCCTCTTCGGCCGTGTCAGTGGAATCTAGCGGGACGACGAACCCGGCGATGAACTGTTCTTCTTCGACGTCTAGTTCGGTGTGGACTTTGACGTTCCCGTATGCGTAGTGGTCAACGATCGGGGGTATGGACATGTTGGAGGTCCTTTCGGTGGTCTGGTGGTTGGTTGCGCAACGTGTGCGCTAGTGCGCTCCGGGGGCTTGAACCCCGGCGCCTGCCTGTAGCGCGGTCTAACTAGTCGGCGCGGCCGATTTGCTCGCCGGTGAAGCTGTGGTTACCGATACGAACTTCGGAAACCTCGCCGGTTACCTGGTACGTGCTCGACGCGCGCGCCTTGTCGCCCGGCGTGATGGTGATAGCCATCCAATCCCGGGTGTTTTCCGGCTGGGTGCAATAAGTGACGACCGAATTCAGCTGGTACCCATCGGCGTCGAAGAACTTGATCTGTGGGGTGTCGACGGTCTCCGTCGCCTGTATCGCTCCGAGGTCGGCTCCGATGGTGACCAGCGTGTCCCCGGGCTCGGTTGTGTTGAGTTGGTCGCCGTCTAGGCACTCGGCGGCGGCTTCGAGCGTCGATACGTTCACTTCGATCGGGCCGTCGCCATATCGGTCGTTTACGTAGAAGGGTTTACCTACCTCGCCGGGGGTTATGACCTCAGCCTGTCGCGTCGTGGTGGGCGTGTAGGTTGCCGGCGCGGTTTCCTGGGCGCTGCAGGCGGAGAGAATGGTTGCTGTAATTACCGCGGCAATAAGTCGGGTCGTGCGCATTGTTTGGCCTTTCTTGGTCGTGTGGGTTTATAGCTCGGTGTCTGGGTCGGGCGTGATTTCTTTCGCCCATTCGCCGATCCGGTGGTCGATTAGCTCCGAGTCGTCGACGGCCATGTCGATAATTCCGGTGTCCTCGACCCGTCCGTCAGGGGCCTGGGTATTCCACGCCACCCGAACCCGGTCGCCACTATGGGCCGCGGAACTTAGACACATCGTCGCGCCGTCCATTCGGGTTATCTGTGTGATTTTCGGGCCGAAGTAATAGCGGTGTTCGACGATGGTGCTGTGGGCCTTGTGGGCGCGCTCGGCGGCGTCTTGCGCGGTGGTGTCCATTAGTTGGTGTTCCTTTCGGTGGTTATGCGATTAGGGCGCGGGCGGTGGCGATAAGCAATATCGCCCAGAAAAGCAGTGCCATTGTGTGGGTCCTTCTTGTCGGTGTGGGTTATGCCGCTGTGATTACTTGACCGACCAGGTAAATGACCTACCGGCTTCGGCTAAGTAGTGGCTGCCGAATTCGTAGCCGTCCAGAATGTTCTGGATGATGTTCGCGACAACCTGCGCGGGCAATTCGTCGATTACGCCAAACGGCGCGCTGTGGTCAATTTCGATGGTCTTGTTCTGAAACTGGATGGAGGTCATTTCGTTTGCTTCCTGCTTGGTGTTTTCTGCGTTAACATCACTATACGTAAACGGGGGTTTACATTGCCAGTTTTATAAACCTATCCCTACCCCGAAAGGGGTAAACCACCCCGCCCAACCTGCATAAAGAAGGGCGCCCCCGTCCCGCACTGGTCCCGCACGGCACACCAGAACCGGTGGAAACCGTGGAAACCGTGGGAACGGTGGACGCCCTGGACCTGCACAAACGCTAAACCGGCAGGTCACCACCATCGGGGGAGCTCTTCGAGCTCAAGCGCACACGGAACGAAGATCCGCACTTCGACTAAGTGCCTATAGCTGCACTGATAGCACCACCGGCGGCGCCTACAAGGCGACCAACTTCGGGCCCGTCCCGCACTGGTCCCGCACCGCGTCCATGACCCGCGCAGCGGCCGTTCTGGTGACGTCCTCGGCGCCCTCGAAGAGGTGCGCATACACCCGAAGCGTCGTCGCCGCCGAAGCATGACCAAGGGCCGCCTGGACCCCGGTAACCGGCACGCCCGCCGCGATTAAAGCCGACGCGTAAAAGTGCCTAAAGTCGTGCATTGTGACCGCCGGCAATTCGTGCAAATCGATCACGCGCTGCAACGCCCGGCCGATCGAATTCCGGTTGTGCAGGCGCCCATCTTCGCGCGCCCAAATAGTCTGATCCGGGCCGCGTGGGGTCTCTGCCAATTGCTCGGCAATAGCGTCGAGTACGGCCGGGGGGACCGGGACGGTCCGCGCCGCCGACTCCGATTTAAGCGGGGCGTGACCTTCGTTCGTGGCTGCTTGCTCTCTGACGTGAATCTCACGGCGAAGGAAATCGACATCGCGCACACGAAGGCCAGCCAGCTCGCTGATACGTAGACCGGCGCCGGCGGCGACGATAATCATGCGCGCTAACCATCGGCGCGCCGGGCTTCGTGGCTTGTCGGTCTCGGCCGCGGTGATGATTCGCGCGACGAGCTCGGCGGTCAAAAGGTCGGCGCGTTTAATCGAAGTCGACGACGGCGCGCGGGCTCCCTCGATACGCGGCACACGGTTTATAAGCCCGTCTTGCTGTGCTCGGTCCAATATGCCGGCGAGGTTGCCTGTCATGATCGCGACGGTTGATTCCGCGAGCGGTTTCCCGCCGCGCTTCCACGGCCGGCGCGTTAGCAACGTCGCGCGCCATTCGCTGATATGCGATGTCCTCAAAGCGACGATCGGCATGTCGGCCAGGTCGCCTAAATTCTCACGCAGCGCCCGGCGGTTCGCGATGGTATTCGGCCGGGTCGCGCTCGCCGTCCATTCATCGACAAGCTGACCGATCGTCGTGGTCTGATCCGCCGGGTCTATCCATTCGCCGCGTCTCATGTCGCGCTGACGCTCTGCCACCCAGGCGGTTGCTTCCCGGCGCGTGTCGAAAGTCTTGGAGTGTTCCTTGCCGGCGGGGTCTCGGTATCGACCGACCCACCGGGTTTTATTGTTTCTGTTTCTTTTTTGAACTGACATTGTGTATTGTCAGAAGTGAGCCGCAATTCGGGCGCGGCTCACAACTGTGGAACCTTTCTTGTGGGTTACTGTTACTGCGAATGGTCTGCGCTATACGCTGCAACGCGGGCCCTCACCTTTATGGTGGGGGCCCGTTTTGTTGTTTAGGTCGGACTTTTCCGCTCGACGTAGCACTTCGCGCGCAAGCGCAACGTCGCCAACGTCTTCAAGCTTCGCTGTCTCGGCCCACTCGATGACCTCTTCCCGGGTGATAAGGCCAGCCGCCACCCACCCACCGAGGGGGTTCGCACCATAGGCGCGCGCTATCTCTAGCACGGCCGCGCCGGGCTCATGTTCCAGCCGTCGTTGGATGGTCGCGTGGGTCGTTCCGGTCGCCGTCGCGATGGCTCGCCATGACGCGTCGCCGGTCACTTCGGTTACCCAATCGGTGAGTTTGCTCATGCCCCGAGACGTTACACCGGTGGCACGCCCACGCGCCAGCCCTGTTCGTCTTGACCTGGGAAGATAAGAAAAAGTTTACCCCCGGAACGGTGTAACTGGTTTACCGCCGAACCATAAGCGGCTTAGATTGGTGGCGAACCGAAAGGAGGTGAAACCGCTTTGACCAAACACACCCTGTACCTACGAACCGAAGTCATGGAGAGCCTGATCGCCGCGCACGGGCTTCGGCTCACATCGGCCGCGAAGCGCATCGGCTGCACCCGACAAACCTTGTCCCGCGCCCTCGACGGGCTCCCCATCTCGGCCGACGCCGCCGCATCATGCGCCGCCGCGTTCTCTGTCTCTCTCGACGCTTTATTCGAGGTTCGACCGCGTGACGCCGACCACGTCGCCTAACCACTTGAAAGGACAAGAATGTCCACACCTATCGCCGCCCGAAACGTTGACGCCGTCGGTGCCGCCGGAATTCTCGGCGTATCCCGAAGCACCGTCTACAACCTCGCCGGCCGTAAACACGACCCGTTACCCGCTTACCGAATTGGCCGCCGCGTCGTCTTTGACTCGGCCGAAGTTCGCGCCTGGAAAAGGAACCAAGGATACAACTAATGACTATTGACCTACCACCGCTAAAAACCCCGGAAACTCTTCACGAAGTAGCCACGAAGGCCGAGCCCGGTTCGCCTGAATGGTCTCGCATGGTGACCGCGTCGAAGGTCGCCGGAATGCTCGGCGAGTCTGCCTACTCGACGCCATACTCGACCCACTGCCTAATGAACGGTCATAAAGAGGACATTTCCGACATGACCGACCGGTTCAACGCCGGCCACGCCTTCGAAGGTGTCATGGCTGACTGGCTGCTACTCAATCACCCCGAATGGCGCCTATCCCGCGGGGAAGTACAAGTCACGAACCCACATCTACCGTTCCCGAACGCCGCGACCCCGGACCGGATCGCGACTATCAAAAACGCGCGCCGCAGCCCCAAAAACTCGCGCACCGTCCAATTTAAGACAGTCCAAGACTGGGAAGAATGGTCGAACCTCACCGAAGAAACGATCCCCACTGATTGGCTGATCCAGGTCACGTGGGAAATGCTGGTATCCGGCCTAATCGAGAACCCGGCCGTCCTCTTCGTGCTCGGTCCTTACTACTCCCACCAGGAATTCCACATCGAGTACGACGCGGACTTCGCGCGGGTGCTTGCCGAGCAGGTCGCTAAATTCCTGCTAACTCTCGACGGTCCACCGCCGGCGCCGACCTCGCCACGCGACTACAAGATCGCGAAGCTTCGCCACCCGGATATTGACGACGACGCCGACCCGGTCACCCTCGACGAAAAGCTCGCCGCTGATTGGGTTCGTGTGAAAACCGCACAAAAGGAAGCCGACGCCGCAGCGCGCCGCGCGAAGGCCGACTCGGAAACTATCGGCGCCCGCGTGCTGGAAGCGATGGAGCGCGGTGCGGAAGCAACCGACCCGAAGGGCGTGGTTATCGCGACCCGCTCGGCGACCAAGCGCGGCGTTCAGCTTCGTTTCAAGGTTCCGAAGGCCGCGAAGGCGGCGGCATGATCTCGCTAACGCCTTACTACCAGGACGACCTAGTCACTTTGTATCACGCCGACTGTCGCGAAGTGCTTGGAATGCTCGCCGACGAAGCGGTCGACGCGGTCGTGACTGATCCTCCTTATACCGAACGCGTGCACACCAATTCGCGCGTATCGACCGAAGAGCACGCCACTGTCGGCATGTCTTTCGCGTCTATCACCGACGACGACTTGGACGCGATCATGGCCGAATGTGGGCGCGTATCCCGCGGCTGGGTCGTCGCGAATATGGACTACCAGCACGCCGCGAAATTCGACGCCGAACCGCCGGCGGGGCTGACGATGAAGCGGATCGGTGTGTGGATGAAAAAAGCACCGATGCCACAACTCACGGGTGACCGGCCGGCGCAGGGGTGGGAAGCAATCGCATACATGCACCGGGACGACCGTAAAAGCTTATGGACCGGCGGCGGTCTGGCTGGAAACTTTTACCTTCCCGCTTCGCGCGGGCTCGGTCACCCCACATCGAAGCCGATCGGCATGGTTGAAACCTTTATCGACTGGTTCACCGCGCACGAACCCGGCGCGCCCGCTCCGGTGGTGCTCGACCCGTTCGCCGGGTCCGGCACGACGCTACGGGCCGCGAAGAACATCGGCCGGCGCGCCATAGGCGTCGAAGTCGACGAGTCCTATTGCGAACTTATCGCGAAGCGGCTCGCGCAGGAGGTCCTGTTCTCATGACCGAACCAATTCCACTTACATCTATTCATTTCTTAGAAGGAGAATCCAATGACCAATACACCCGCTAAAACTACCGACAACGCTGTCGCCACTCAGGCCGCCGGCGACATGGTCGGCACGACCGGGGACCGTGGTGTTCGCCAGGCCGGTGAACTGTCCTCGAAGTACACCCCGCGCGAACTCGACGCGCTTCGCGCCCTGGGCGGTCTCGACGAAGCTTCCGACGGCGACCTAGACATGTTGTCGGCCGTTGCCGAACGCACCGGTCTAGATCCGTTCCTTCGCGAAGTGTGGCTTATCGGCCGTAAAACCAAAACCGGCGGTTACCGCGGCGAACCGGAACGCTGGGAGACCAAGTGGACGGTTCAGGTCGGCATTGATGGTTTCCGTAAGGTCTCGCGCCGCTATGCGGACCAACTCGGCAAGCCGCTAAACATCGGTTCGCCGACGTTCTACGACGCGGAAGGTGTGCCGCGCCCGTTCTGGTCGAAGAAGTTCGGCGATCACCCGGAAGCCGCCGAGATCACGGTCTCTGTCGGTGATTCCTCGGCGACTCACGTGGTCACCTGGGACGAATATGTTCAAACCAATAAGAACGGCCAGCCTAACGCCCAATGGAAGCAATACGGGCCGACGCAGCTCGCTAAATGTGCGGAAGCCGGCGCGCACCGTCGCGTGTGCTCGCTGACCTCCGGTCTGTATGAACCGGCGGAAATTAAGACCGTCGAGGCGGTGCGTACCGATACCGCCGCGCCGCGTGGCTCCGGCGCTCAGGGGTCTATCAACCAAATCAAGGAGCGCCTGGCCGTGGAATCCGCGCCGGCCGAAGCCGATCCGCTTATTCGCGCCGCCGAATCCGCAGAAGTCGCACACCAATCCTTCCAAGCCGCCGTCGACGCGACCGAAGCGGCTGACATGGACGCTGCTGTGGGTGGATTTGTGGACGCCGCTAACGCCGCTGAAACTCTCGAAGCGCTGTCGAAGGTGTTCGAGGATGCGGACGCAAAGTTCGCGAACGGCTCCCCGGAACTCAACCGGATCACCGAAGCTTGTAACGCTCGCCTGCAGGCCGAAGGGTGGGAGATCTAGTGGCTGGCGATACCCCGATCACGATTATCGGCAATCTGACCGACGATCCCGAGCTGCAATTCACACAATCCGGCACGCCTGTCGCGTCTCTTCGTGTGGCGTCGACACCGCGCGTATATGACCGGAATTCGGGCCAATATGTCGACGGCGAAGCACTGTTTATAACGTGCAATGTGTGGCGTGAAATGGCCGAGAATGTGGCGAATTCATGCGCTAAAGGCGCGCGCGTCATTGTGACTGGCAAGCTGGTTCAGCGTTCGTTTGACGACCGGGAAGGCAACCGCCGGACCGTGTACGAAGTCAATGCGGACGAGGTCGGGCCGTCGCTTCGGTTTGCGTCTGCGCAGGTAAACCGTAACGCCCCGGCGGACCAACAGCCGCGGCGAACGTTCGGATAATTCAATGGTTAGCCCTGTGTCACCTAGTGGTGGCGCGGGGCTATTTCTTTTTGTCTATACGCCTTTTAGCTTCCCCCAGAATAGGGAACTAATAGCGACTAACTAGATCATTCGCTGGCATATAACTATTGTCTTATCTAGTTAAGAAACGAGGTGAAAAACAATGATTAACAACAGTCTTGGTGAAGAAGTTTACGGCCCTCGACCGACGCTTATGTCCATGGAAGAAGTCGCCTATGAACTCGGCCTGTCGGTCGGCACGCTTCGCAATTGGCGACTAAAAGGCGATCACCCGCTCATGAATGACAAGGCGATTCGGCCCGGCGGCCGCGCCCTTCGGTGGCACCGCGACGACGTCGACGAGTACGTGAACGGGCTCCGAAATAAGGCAAATACGAATGGTTCCAACAACTAAAAATCTTCCAACACAACACCGAAAAGGAGGTGGAAAAAATGGCTTGGATGAAGCTCGACGACAACTTCCACGCGTCCCGAAAACTGAATTCAATCCCTAAGCGGCACCGGTTCCAGGCGGCCGGATTATGGGCCATCGCGGGGTCATGGGTAGCCGGTCAAGGCACCGATGGATTCGTCCCGAACTACATGATCGAAGTGTGGGGACCAACGGATAAAACTGTCGAATCTTTGGTGAACGCGGGACTTTGGAACGTCGAATCGGGTGGATTCAGCTTCGATTCGTGGCTCGAATACAACCCAAGTAAGGCACAAACAGAAGCCGAACGCGCCGCGTCTGCGGAACGAATGAGGAAGAGTCGCGAACGTCGTCGCGCCGAACGTGCAGGTCAAGAAAGCGGCGGGGAAGATGTTGCACCGCAACAGTCGGAAGTGTTGCAGCGCAACACCCCTGACGTGTTGCAGCGCCCCGACCCGACCCGACCCGACCCGACCCATATAAATAAGGGGGGAGGGGATCTTACGGTTCCACGCGCGCACGCACGCGAGCCCCTCCCAACTCAAATTCCCGAATCGTGGATCGCCGACCCTCGCGCCGCTCGGTGCTCGACTCACATTCTCGAAACCACCCCGCCGGCATGCGGTCAATGTGGCGATGCCCGGCGCGCCGCCGAACGCGAACGCGACCGACAGGCACAACACCAAGCCGACGACCACCGCCGCCGCCGAACCGCGATCGCCAATTGCCAACTATGCGACGAAGCCGGCTGGGTACATGGCTCCGACCCACTGGTGCGCTGTCGCCATGACGCGGAAGTCAACCGGTCGACTCTCGCCGCTGTCGAAGCCGAAAAGCTCGAACGGGAACGCGCCGAAGCCGAAGCGCGCCGGGAATCCGCGGAAGCTCCGGCACGTCAACAGCTGCAGGGCTTGGTCGAACAAATGCGGAAGCGGAAGCTTGCCCGGGACTCCGAAGAATTCCAGGAACAAGCGGCGGCCGAATCCGAGCAGCGAAAGCAACGGGTCACCGGGTTCGGTGAAGCCGCGAATTTCTAAAACCTTCCACGTTTCGATTTAAGGCCCCGAAAATGCTCGACCTAGCCAGGACTACCGGCACGGCCCGTTAGGCCGCTGGCGCCCCCAAATTCTTCGTATTTGAATCAAAGGACAACCAATCATGAACCACCCTTACCGGCCGCGGCTCGATCTTCCATACGACTCGCCACCCATCACCGCGAACCAACGCCTTCACTGGGCCGAAAGCGCCCGCCGCGTCAAAGAAGTACGCAACACAACCCACTGGCTCGCTAAAGCCGCGAACCTCCCGAAGAACGCGCCGCGGGTCATCGTGCAGCTGCATTGGCGACCGAAAACCAACCGCCGCCGCGACACCGTGAACCTCTATCCGACCGTGAAGGCAGCCGTCGACGGCCTGGTCGACTACGGACTAGTTCGCGACGACACACACGACATTGTTTCCACCCCGGAACCGATCATTCACCCGGCCGAAAACAACCGCGCCGGCGCTGTCTGGCTCACCCTCGACTTCCCCGAAGGAATACCCACATGAACATCAACAAATGGCGCGTAGTACGCCACCAATTCCACAAAAGGCCGTTGATGTACCCGTGGCACGTCTACCCGCCCGGCGTGATTCCTGCGACCGAATGGCGCGACCTTAGCGCGCTATACAACGAAGTCGACGACTTAAACATCCGAGCCACCTACGCCGAAGCAATAGCCCACGCCCACCAAAAAGCCACCGCCCAGAACCTCTAAAGGAGACCAATATGCTTAACCCGACCACCCTCGCACAGCTCGGCCACAACCTCGCCGCACTCACCCGACTAGCGCCCGTCCTCGCCGCCGCCGGAACCAAAACACCCGCTAAAGGCGCGCCCGACGCGTCCGGCATTATGGGCGGCTCCTTCGGCCCACGAACCCCGATCAACCTGTCCTTGGTTGACCTCGAAATCGACGCCCGCGACACCCTGGCCGGCTGGCTAACCAACCTCGCCGACGACTACGGCTTCCCGCCCTCATGGTTCACCGGAACCCAGATCAACCTCACCGAACTAGCGCACCGCATGAGCCGCGTGCTAAGCCACATCGGCCGCGCCGAATGGGGTGAAGATGCCGCGAACGAAATCGACGCCATGACCGCCCGAATCACCCGCGCACTTGAACCCACCGACCAAGGCGACGAACCCGAACGCCACCGCGACGCACTCACCGACCACGCCGCCGAACGCGCCGTAACCGCAACCGATGCCGCGACCATCTGCAACCACATCGGCTTACCCGTAACCGCCGACCAAATCCGTAAATGGCGCGCCCGTGGACACATCCAAGAAACCGGCCGGAACGCACACGGCCGCCTGCTCTACCGACTCGGCGACATCCACCAACGACTACAGGAGACCAACTCATGATCTGGCTAATCCTCGGAACAATCGGAATCACCCTATTCTTCGTCGGAATATTTCTAATCCCCGTATGGGTCGGAGCAGCGACCTACAAAGAAGCGCTAATGTGCGCGGTCCTATCCTTCGCCGTCGTCGGTGTCCTATTCCTAATCTCGTGGTCTTTTGCCCACGGCTACAACCAAGTTTTCCCGGAAGGAACCAACTAATGACCTACGAACTACCGACACCGCTCGAAGAGGACGGGCTCGCGCAATGGATTACCTCGCACACCACGACCGCGTTCGAAGGAACCGACATCGAACACCGGCACACCACCCGCGTATACACCAGCGAAAACGATCCATTCGTCGAAATCAGCACCGCCCACTTCGACCTAACTTGCACCCTCGACGAAGCCAAATCCCTAGCCCTCGCCATACTCGCCGCCCACGACTACCACACCAAAGAGACCGCATGACCGACTTCCTGACTTTGCTCGCAACCGCCGTCACGTTCGCCTTCGCCTCCGTCGGAATCATCCTGTGGATCTGCGAACTCTACGAACGAATAGAAAACCAAGAAAGAAAAACCATGGACCACCAACGCCTATACACCGCGCTACTAAACGACGTCCACAACCTCGCCACCGACCTACGCGACATGAAACTAGGCGCGTCCGACCGCGAAGCCCCCGCCTACGCCGACGCCGAAGAAATGACCCGCGACATACTCACCCGCGCCGACGAAAGGAAAAACAATGACCGCTAAACCCTCCGACATGCCACGCCGCGGACAAGGCATCGCCGCCCTGGACGCCGCCCACGAAGAACACGATCTGTTCTGGGAAGAATACGGCCAATCCGCCGACGACATCGGCCGCCTATACAAACACTTCGAACGCGAATACACCGCCGACCCACACGCCGCAGCACTACTCACATACACCACGATCATCAACCTGGAAGAAATGGACTAACACCATGGCCGCCACCTCAAAAGCCAACCCCGACGAAACAATCCGCCGCCTACCCCACGGCGTGAAGCTCGCACTAACCCGACTGCATACCGGCGAAACCACCATCGACGAACTATCCGACGGAATGCGCGACTACCTCAAACGCGCCGGGCTCATACGACAATCACGCCGCCCCGAACAAGGCTTAGTCATGAGCACACACGGGCAAAGCGTCTTAAAGACACTCCAACGCCGATATACCTCGCTCTACTAGAAAGGCAGAACCATGCTCGACCTACTCGGCTTCGTCCTCGCCTTCGCCGGCGGCGGGGGACTAGCCATGTTCGCAACCTCCTACATACGCACACCCCGGCGCGCCGAACCCGACCCGCCCACCGACTGCGCGCACCTATGGGACGGCTGGACTGACCCCAAATATGAACCACTCTGGGGTCAAGCCGACGACGGTAGTTCCGCAATCATCGGCACACTACTAACCCAACAACGCACCTGCATCACCTGTGGATACATCGAATACCGGCAAGAAAGCTTCAAACACTAATGCGCACACCACTAATAGACCGGCCCAAATCCGACCGCCTATTCGTACGCAAAGGAGACTACGGCGGCTGGGCCATCTGCGAATGGAACAACCTAATAGACCGCTGGTATGTATCGCTAACCGTTGTCGACTGGCAACACGCGCTAGTCATTGCGAACGCGCGCGTCCACCAACAACGCGTGGACGAAGCCGTTACCGTGGCTAAGTTTGGCAGGTACAACTAGCGCTGTCCGGTAAATACGACTACGCTTGCGCTTAACGCTAGAAATAACGCAACCCAACCCCCGTTCCCAACAAAGGGCCGGGGGTTTACTCATGCGCGAAGGAGAATGACCACAAATGGCAATCCAACGCCGTGATTCACGCTCCTACCGCGCCGCCCGCGCCCGCTACCGCGCCCAATGCGAAGCCGACGCAGACGTTTGCCACCTATGCGGACAACAAATCGACTACGAAGCCGAACAAGGACACCCCGACGCCTTCGAACTCGACCACTTCTACCCGGTATCCGAACGCCCCGACCTAATCGAAGACCCGGCAAACTTCCGACCAAGCCACGGCGCATGCAACCGACGCCGCGGCAACCGCGCCGCCGTCTACTCACTCGGAAACACCAGCCGCACCTGGTGACCAACACCGCACGCCGACGACCTGACAACCAGACAGGTAAGGGCACCCTAAATCACTAGGAACCTCCGGCCGGCCACGGGTGGGGGGCTGCCGTGCTCTCTCTCCCCCGGGAATCTGACCACCCATCGCGCGCGCGACCACGCCGCCGCCGACTAGCTCGAAAGGAGCGCGCTCATGACCACCGAAACGGCCAGAATCAACGCAATCACCTACGAGCGCGTTCACGTCGACGACCTCTACACCTTCGAAAAGAACCCACGCCGCGGCGACGTCGCCAAAGTCGCTGAATCGCTGCATCTACGCGGCCAATACCGACCGATCGTCGTCAACCGCGGCACTCATACCGGCCGCGACATGGAAGTCCTAGCCGGCAATCACACGTTGCTTGCCGCTCGCTCGCTCGGCTGGCAACAGATCGACGTCGGCATCATCGACGTGGACGAACCAACCGCCCGCGCGATAGTCCTCGCTGACAACCGGCTCGCCGATCTCGGCGGCTATGACGAAGCCACCTTGGTCGAATTGCTGGAATCGCTCGACGACATGGCTGGCACCGGTTACGACGACGCCGATTTGGACGAACTACTAGCGGCACAACGTCAACCGGAGGAACAAACCGACCGGGACGACGCGCCGGCGGTCGACGACACTCCGACTATCTCGGCGGAAGGCGACGTCTACGAGCTCGGTCCGCACCGCGTCATGTGTGGCGACTCTACGAATGTAGAAGCGGTCCTCGGGGACCTCATGCACGACGGCGCCGCTGACTGTGTGTGGACTGACCCGCCTTACGGTGTGAAGTACGAAGGTAAACGCACCGCGCGCCGGGCTATCGAAAATGACGACGATCCCGATATTGGCGACCTAGTTCGTGACGCTATGGGAACCGCGGTACTTGCCGCGAAGCCCGGCGCGCCTGTCTACATGTGTTCGCCGCAGGGCCCGCTGCTGCATGACTTCCAATCGGCGTTTATGGCCGCGGGTCTGGAATGGCGCCAGAACCTGGTGTGGATTAAGCACCACTTCGTTATCGGTCGCGCTGACTATCACTACAAGCACGAACCGATATTGGAAGGCCGAACACCTTCCCCACCGCCCGACGATGGGGAAGCGGTCGAAGTGCCGGATCATTCGCCGCTGCTGTACGGGTTCACCCCGGGCGGCGAAGGACGGCTGGGCCGTGGTGGCGAGCGGTGGTTCGGCGACAACAAACAAACCACCGTGTTCGACTTTCCTAAACCGCCGTCGTCGAAGGATCACCCGACAATGAAACCGGTTGATTTGGTCGCCGCTATGCTCGCCAACTCATGCCGGCCCGGTGGCATCGTGCTCGACTTGTTCGGTGGTTCCGGTTCGACGCTTATCGCCGCGCACCACGGCGGGCAGCGCGCCCGGCTGGTGGAACTCGATCCGCGGTATGTCGATGTGATTTGCCGACGCTGGCAGGAACACACCGGCATTACACCGGTTCGTAACGGGGTGGAGGTGTCGTTCCTGTGAGGTCTAATGGTGAACGCGCCGTCGCGCTGCGTATGGCCGGCGGCTCTTATTCGTCTATCGCGGAACAACTCGACCTATCGGTGGAAGAAGTCGAGGACTTGGTCGCCGTGGAACTTGCCGGCCGGTCGGGTGAATCTTCGGAAGTCACCGCGCGGCTGGATCTTGCTCGACTTGACGCGCTGCTTTTAGCGGTGTGGAAGTCGGCGGCCCGTGGGGACTCGACCGCGGTATCGCAAGCTTTGAAAATCACGGAACAGCGCGCCGCGCTACTCGACCGGATAGGTGACCCCGCCCCGGTCGACGACGACGGCGAACACGTGTCGGTCGCTGACCGGCTGGCTGCTATCAAGGCCGCGCATGAACCCGATTCGGGTTTGGCGTTGGTCACTCAAATCAAGGAAGGAGGGGAGGACGATGGAAACGGATAACACTTTGGCCGCTTCGGTCGTACGCGCTGTGAAAGCGCGCGGCGACGCGATTGGCGATTCCGACCAGGCGACCGTCGACCTGGCTATGCGCTACGCGCTGCAAATTGACGCGGGTATCGAACGCGGCGGGCAGGACGCGACTAAAGCCTTATATCTCGGTCCGCACCTGCTAAAAACGTTGGGCGCGCTCGGCTGTACCCCGGAAGCCCGCGGCGAAGTCGGGGAAGGCGTAACGGCGGAAGCGACGGTAACCCCGTCGTCGAAACTCGCGGCGTTAAGAGCTCGCCGCGGCACCGGTGGCGCTTAAAGGGTCGACCGAACCGCGCCTATTCACCCCGCCCCTTCGTGAACTCACGCCGGAAACATCGTTGGGGTTCGAAGCGATTTCTTTCGCGGAGGAAATCCTAGGGATCAAACTTCGACCGTGGCAAGAATGGCTTTTAATTCATGCCCTCGAAATCCTTCCCGACGGCTCCTATCGCTTCGACCGAATCGTCGTGCTGGTGGCTCGGCAGAACGGCAAAACGACGCTAATGGTCGTGCTCGCTCTGTGGCGAATCTTTATGGACGGCGCCGCCCGTGTTATCTCGACCGCGCAAAACCTCGGCGTTGCCGAAGAATCGCTGGTTGATGGTTTCCGCATGGCCGCGCGCACCGCGGAACTCGCCGACATGCTCCCCAACAAACCAGGCGACCCCGACCCGTTCGACCCCGACTGTGGCAAGTGGATGTCGAAAAAGAACGGCGCGTACCGCATGGAACTGTCGCGCGTACCGGAAGGGCTCGAGGGTGTCCTCGACCTGTCGGGCGGTTTGCCGACCTGGTCGGTGACGACCGCGTCACGTACCGGCGGCCGCTCGGTCTCGGCCGATCTCGCACTACTTGACGAGCTTCGCGAACACTACGACTGGGACGCCTGGGAAGCTATCACCCCGACGACCATCGAGCGGCCCCGCTCGCAAGTGTGGGCATTCTCGAACGCCGGTGACCACCGGTCGGTCGTACTTCGTGATCTTCGTGACGGCGCGGTTCGTGCGATCAAGACCAACCGGACCGACCAGACTCGCCTGGGACTGTTTGAATGGTCGGCGGTTCCGGGCGCGTCTATCCATGACCCGGAAGCGTGGGCGGCGGCTAACCCTTCGTTGGGTTATGGAAACCGCTCCGAAGCGACCATGGCCGGCATTGCCGCGTCGGAACCGGAGAACGGGTTCCGTACCGAATATCTCTGCCAATGGGTCGAAGTCCTCGAACCGGGCAAGATCGACCCTTCCGACTGGCAGGTCTGTCGCGACCCGGAATCCATGCCGGACCCGGCGTCTCGCATATCGGTCGGTGTGGAAGTCTCGGCCGATTCGAAGGCCGCGCACATCGCGATATATGCCGAACGGTCCGACGGGCTCGGTCATGCCGAAATCGTCGCGTCGCGCGCCGGCGTGCACTGGGTCGCCGACTGGCTGCAGGAGCGGATGGAAGATCCCGAGTGTGACTGGTTCGACGGCCGGGTCGCGTGCCAATCGCGCGGCGCCCCGGTCTCGGCAATTGTCGGCGACCTGGAAGCCGCCGGCATCGAAGTCGTCGGCTGGGAAGGCCCGCACCTGGTGCGCGCGTGCGGTGCGAACTACAACGCGATCACCGGGCATCAACTTCGCCACCGCGGTCAACCTGTCTTAGACGCGGCGGCGGAAGGCGCGAAGGACCGCAAACTTTCCGACGCGTGGATCTGGGACCGACACAACTCAACCGGTGACGTCACCCCGATCGTCGCTGTCACCGCGGCGCAGTGGCTGCACGACCAACCATTGCCGGAAGAAAAGGTTAGCGCCTACGACGACGGCGCGCCGGTCATGTTTATCTAGCGAATTTTTTAGTAAAGGAGGTGTCGAATATGGGTTTCTGGGATTGGCTTCGCGGCGGCTCAACCTACCAAGCAACACCCGCCGATACGACTTATAACGTCGTCGACCGGGTCACTTCGGATATTTTGAACCAGTCCGTAGACCAATTGTGGCGCCGCCAGCCATACCTGCGAACCGTCGTTTCTTTCATCGCGCGGAATATCGCACAAATCGGTATGCACGTACTCGAACGTGAAGCGGACGGCGGCCGGCGTCGGGTACGTGACGGCGCCGCGGCGAAGCTGCTACAACAGCCATCGCCGGAATCCACCTGGTACGAGCTCGTGTACGACCTAGTGTCAACGCTGGCACTGTATGACGACGCGGTGCTGTGGCTCCGGTCGAATTCGGAGACCGAACGGTTCGAACTTCGCCTTATCCGACCGAATTGGATCGTAGGGTGGGAATCCCCGACGGCGTTTAGTCGCGGCGCGTGCACGGTCGCGATACCGGGAACGAAAAAGATCCAAAAGCTCCCCGCCGACTCGCTGATCACCTTCCACGGCTGGGACCCAACCGACGCGCGCGCCGGGTCCTCCCCGGTGGAAGCGCTTCGCACGATTATCGCGGAACAGTGGGAAGCGAACCAGTTCCGCCTGCAAATGTGGAAGAAGGGCGGCCGTGTTGGTTCGTATCTGACACGACCGGCTGGCACCGACTGGAAACCGGAAACCCGTAAACGGTTTATCGAAGAATTCCGTTCGCAATACACCGGACCGCAGGGCGGCGGCGTGCCGCTGCTCGAAGATGGTATGGAAATGAAACGCGTCGGGTTCGCGGCGAAAGAAGAAGAGTTCGTCGACTCGGCAAAACTCGCACTTACCACGGTCGCGTCGGTTTACCACATCAACCCGACAATGCTCGGCCTACTGGATAACGCGAACTATTCGAACGTTCGCGAATTCCGGCGAATGCTTTACGGCGACTCGCTCGGCCCCATCATTCGGCAAATCGAGGACCGTTTAAATGCGTTCCTCATGCCGAAGCTCGGCGCCCCCGAAGGTCAATACATCGAATTTAACCTTCACGAAAAGCTTCGCGGTTCCTTCGAAGAACAAGCCGCGGTTTACCAAGCCGGTGTTGGTGGTCCGTGGATGACGGTTAACGAAGCGCGTTCACGCGAAAACATGCCGACTATCGAAGGCGGCGACGACCTGATCCGACCTTTGAACGTGGGAACGGCGACCGACTCCGACACGGACGAACCCGACGAACCGGCGGAACCGGCCGAACCCGAAGAAGAAGCCGGAGGAAAATCGACCGACGGGCTAATCCTGCCAGGGGGTGAAACATGACTATCCACGTAGTTATCGGCCCACCCTGTGCCGGCAAGTCCACATATGTCGCGTCTATGGCTACCCCGGGCGCGCCCCGGTTCGATTACAACCTTATGGCGTCGGCGCTCGCCGGCGTGGACGACCTCGGCCACGATTACCCCGCGGACGTGTCGGAAGCTATGGCGTCGATGCGCCGCGGGCTGACTGGCTGGCTACTCGACGGCGGCGCCCCGAATGAACTGTGGCTAATTTTCAGCCGCCCTTCCGACACGCTACTAACCCGGCTCGCCGGGGTCGGCGCCGAGTTCCACCTACTCGATCCCGGCATTGATGAATGTTTGGCGCGTGCCGAAACCGATGGGCGGCCGGCGGGCACGATTGCCGCGATTGAAGCGTGGTACGAGTCGCCGCCGGAAATTCCCGACGTCCCGAAAGGACATGACATGACAAAAATTCTGCGTGCCGGCATCGGGGCGCTAGAAACTAAATCCGCCGACGACGGCACCAAGACCGCCGAATTCGAAGCCTATGCTTCCGTGTTCGACAACGTCGATTCCTATGGGGATGTGATGGTGAAGGGCGCGTTCGCTCGCTCGCTCGCCGATTGGGCGGCGAAAGACGCGCCGATCCCGGCCCTGTGGGGCCACAACATGTCTGACCCGGACTACAACATCGGTCACGTGCTCGACGCGAAGGAGGACGATCACGGGCTTCGCGTTCGTGTGTCCATCGACCTCGATTCGCCGAAGGGCGCGACCGTATATCGGCTACTCAAGTCGAAGCGCGTGCGCGAAATGTCGTTCGCGTTCTGGGTCCAAAACTCCCGCGACGGAGAAAAAGACGGCCACTATGTGCGCTACGTCGACGACGTCGATTTGATCGAAGTCTCGGTCGTGCCAATGGGCGCGAACCCAGAAGCGGAAGTCCTCGCCGTGAAAGCGGCCGGCGGAACCCCACCGGCGGGCATCACCATCGACGCCCCCGACACAACGTTCACCGCGAAGGACTTCGCCGACGTTCTCGCCCGCCTGGCGGTGGTCGAGGAAGCCGTTAAGGCCCCCGCCGAACCTGACGAACCCGACAACGGTTCCGACGGTGACGCGGGGGCTGACGACGCTACCCCGGCGGAAAAGTCCACCGAATGGCCGGAACTCTCCGACATTCTCAAAACCATCTACGCGCGCCCCGGCGGCGCGACCACCTCATAAGGAGAAACATCATGGATAAGCTTTTGCAGCGCCGCTCCGCCCTCGTAGACGAGGCAATGGCGCTAATCACCAAGGCCGCGGCCGGCGACAATGACGCGAAGTCCCGCGCGACCAACATCAACGCCGAACTAAAAGAACTCGACGCCCTGATCGCGGCGGCCGGTAACCCGGCGGTCGACCTCGGCGGCGGTTCCATCGACGCGAAGAACGCGCCGCAAACCCTCGGCGACCACTTCGTCAAGTCCGTTGGTGAAAACATCGGCGCGCTAAAGTCACACCCGGGCATGACCGTATCGGCCGACGAATTCGGTCTAAAGGCCGCGAACGACACGATCACCACCGACGGCGACGACCTGACCCCACTGCTAACCGACGTGGACCGCACCATCGTGAAGCCGAAGCGTCAGCGCCCGGTAATTGCGGATCTCATGGGTTCCGGCACTGTCTCCGGTAACGCGATTTCCTACTTCGTGGAAGGCGCCGAATACGGCGACTTCACCACCGTGGCCGAAGGCGCGACCAAGCCGCAGTTGTCTTTCGATAATCCTTCTTCCAAGACCGACCCGATCCGAAAGATCGCCGGCTGGATCAAGGTCACCGACGAATTCTTGGAAGACCTTCCATTCTTGAAGTCGGAAATCGACAACCGCCTTATGCACAAACTGTCGATGTTCGAAGAGTTCCAGCTGCTTCGCGGCGACGGCGCTGGCACCAACCTGCGCGGTCTGCTGAACCGTGACGGTGTGCAGGTCGAAACCGCGGCCGGTGCTGACGACTTGGCCGACGCGGTGTTCCGCTCGACCACCAAGATCGCGACCGCGACCGACCTCACCGCCGACGGTGTCGTCATTCACCCGCTCGATTACGAAGAGCAGCGCCTACGCCGCGACGGCAACGGCCAGTACTACGGCGGCGGTTTCTTCCAGGGCTCCTACGGCAACGGCGGCATTTTGCAAAACCCACCACTGTGGGGCCTGAACACCGTTGTTACCCCGGCGGCGGAACGCGGAAAGCCGATCGTCGGCGCGTTCGACCTCGGTTCCACCGTGTACCGAAAGGGCGGTGTTCGCGTCTCTGCGACTTCGTCCAACGAGGACGATTTCATCAACAACAAGGTGACCATTCGCGCGGAAGAGCGAATCGGCCTTGCTGTGCGCGTCCCGTCTGCCTTCGTCAAGGTCGAACTGGAAGCATCGGAGGGCTAAGCCATGAAGCGCTACATCATGCCGGTTAACGGCGTTGATCACGTCGTGCAAATGTCCGACGGGGAAGCGGCGCGCCGCGGGCTGAAACCTGCAACCACGCCGGCCCCGGCCGCGAAGAAGGCGCCGGCGAAGAAACCGGCGACCAAGGGCCGAACCCCGGCGAATAAGGCGGCAACCCCCGAGGACAAGGCGCCCGCGCCTGACACCCCGGAGGGCGCCGACGACGCCGCGGAAGCGGCCGAAGGGGAGTAGGTGGTCGCCATGATCGCGGAACACGGGGTGACCACCGAACAATTGGAAGCCGCTACCGGGGGCCGCGTCATGGCCGGCGACCAAGCCGCCGTGGACCAACTCAACCAAGCCGCGCACGCGCTAATCGCACAAATCGGTTGGTGTCCATGGCCGGAACGAACCGAAACCCTAACCCTCGATTCACCCGGTACGTCGGTACTGTCGCTACCCTCTACGCTTGTAAAGGACGTGGCGACCCTCGCCGTCGACGGCCGCGAAGTCCCCGACAACTTTTACCGATGGTCTGAATCTGGGCTAATCGAAAAAGTGCACGGGGTATGGCCCCGCGGATACCGCCGCGTAACCATCGAATTAACTCACGGCAAAAACCCGGAAGAACTACCCGACCTAAACGGCGTAATCCTCGCCATAGCCGCCCGCCGAATCGCCAGCCCCCTCGGGCAAACGTCGGTACGCGCCGGGTCGGTGTCGGAAACTTATTCGGGCGTGGGCGTGCTCATGGCTGACGAGCAGGCGATTATCGGCCGGTATGCGCTCGGGAACGGGGGCCGCGGTGTATAGCGCCCGGATCTCCGTTGTGACCGCCCCGGTGGTCGCTGGTGCGTATGGCGGCATGGTGCGCGACTGGGACCAAGCAACCGTTAGGCGCGTCCCCTTCGGTGTCGAATTGCAGCCCGGTGGGCGTATGGAAGAAACCGAAAACGGGTCGCGCGTATTCGTCCGATCGGGGTGGCGTCTTATCACCCCGCCGGGCCGGCTGCTCGACGTCGCTCCGACCGACCGGATTCGCGTCGACGGCTGGGATCACGATCTCGACGTTGTCGGTGAAACCGGCGATTGGGATCACCCGATACTTCGGCACACCGAATTGGACTTGGAGGTCTCTCATGGCTAAAAACCAGCCGGTCGTCGATCTCGATATGGACGACCTTTTTCGGCAAGCGAACGAACACGCCACGACCGACGGCGCGGTCGCCGGCCGGGCCGGCCGTGTCGCTAAACGCGCGCGCGCTATCAACGCGAAGGAAGGCGGCACAGCGAACATCTCGGTCCGGCGCCGGTATCTGCCTAACGGGCGTATGGCGTACGACGTGATTTCCGATAACCCGGAGGAAGAATACGGGTCGTCGGAATCTAAACGCCTTCGGCAACTTCGCCGGGCGGCGCGGGAGGTACGACGATGACCGAACCCAATGGCGCTAAATATCCCGACGCGCTCGCAACGATTATCACGGTGCTGCAGTCGTGTATGCCGGGGGTGTGGATCGCTGACGTGTTTCCTGAATATAAGGCCATGCCGGCGAACCTTCCCGCGGTACGAATCGACCTGCTACCCGGTGGGGAGACCGTGCCGTGGGGTGGGCCGGGTGGGTCGGTGCGCGAGGTGATCATGCTCGATATTGACGTGATCGCGTCGTCGCGGGCGGCTGCTACTCCGGTCGCTTCGGACGTGCGCGACCTGCTGCACGCGCTCCCGACCATGCCCGGCACGGGGGTCACCTTCGTGGAATGTCCCCCGATGTCGACCCGCCCCGATGTAAATCCCAATGTTCGGCGTCTCGGCGTCGACGCTGAAATTCACCTGTCCGTCTAAAAACACTCATTCACAACGGCCCTACCCAATCCCGGGTGGGGTCGTCGTCATTTCATAGAAAGGCCCTAATCATGGCTGATCAGGACACTTTGTCAGGCTTCCGCGCCGCCGCCCTTCGCGTCGGTGTCACCGGTGCGCTTCGTACCGCGGCGCTAGGCACAAAGGTCGAGAAGAACTTCAACGCGAAGTACGACCCGACCATTCACGTCAACCGCGGCTATCTCTCGCCGGACGGCATCGCGATTAACTTCGACGACGAAACTAACGAGTTCATTCCTTGGCAGGAAGTCAACCCGATCCGAACCGATTTGACCCGCGCGGTCAAGTCCGTTCAGGTCACCCTGTGGCAGTTCACCCGCGATAACGCCGAACTGTACTTCGGTGTACCGGGCGGCCAAATCAAGGTCAACGAAGATGGTTCGTGGTACTTCGACGAAGGCGACGTTCCCGAATTCGAATCCCAGCAGTGGATTATCGACGTGCTGGACGGCGACAAGGCGATGCGCCTTTACCTGCTGAATGCGAAGGTCTCCGAACGCTCCGGCATGACCATTCAGCGTGGTGAAGCGATCGGCCTGCAAATCACCATCACGTCTTACCCGGCGGGTGATGAATACGCGGCCCAGCCCGGCCTGGAACGCAAGACCGCGCGCTGGCTGTTCTCGGCCGGCTGGGACGGCTCCGGCGCGACCGGCGGCGTCTCGACCGGTGGCGACAACACCGCGCCGCTGCGCGTACAGACTGCCGCTTTGCCTAACGGCACCGTCGGCGCCGCCTATGGGCCGGTGAACCTCGCCGCGCTCGGCGGCACCGCTCCGTACACGTGGGAGGTCACCGAAGGCGAACTTCCCGACGGTCTCGAACTGAACGAAGGCGTAATTTCCGGCACTCCAACCGTCGCGGGCGGGGTATCCATCACCCTTACCGTGCTTGACAACGAGGGCGTGACCGCTGAAAAGCCGCTGAACTTCACGGTCGCGGCGGACCCCGACGCGTAAGTGCTCGACCGGGTGGTGGGGGCGTGGGCGAACCACGGCAGGCCCCGCCCACACCCCCTATCTAGAACTTCCAAGCTCGCTGTAAAAGGTGCCTGCCACACAAACTTTGAAAGGGTCTGCCATGACTTCTAATTCCAAAAACACAACCGCGGCCGTCTACGACCTCGACGCGCTGATCGCCCAGCAGGAAGAAGCCACCGGAACCGCCGGCGGCCGCGTCTCCTTCTCATTCAAGGGTGAAACCTTCTCATTCCGCGACCCGTCGTTCCTGACCGACGACGAAGTCGACGAGCTCGACGACCTGCCCCAGTACGGCCCGGACGTCGCCGCCTGGTACATGGGTGACGACGAATACGACCGCTTTATCGCGGCCGGCGGCTCTTCCAACTTCTGGGCGATCGTGTTGCGTAAGCACCTCGAAGCGACCCAGGAGGCCGACAAGGCGGGAAAATCTTCACGATTGAATCGCTCGCAGCGTCGTATGGCGGCCCGGAAGCGCTAGAAGCCGCGCTCATGCAGGCATACGCGGGGCGTGACCCCATCGCCGAATTCTTTCGCGGTGAAATCACGCTTCGCAAACTCCGGGTAATGGCCGAATACCTCCCGGCGAACTCGCCTGCACATTGGCACGAAACCGGCGATCGTGCGTACACCCTCGCCGACTCTTTGGCGTGGAGAAACCTGTGGGCCATGTGGCAACTGCAGGTACTTATCGCACAAATCGGCGGCGATAAAAAAGCAAAAATGCCGTTCGATGAAATGCCGGCGTTCCCCTGGGAGCGCGGTAAATCCTCCGGTCAACAAACCTTCGGCTCTCTCGGCGATAGGGACCCGGAGGAAGCTCTCGATTATCTCTTGTCCCTCGAATAAAAGGTGGTGGTCCTCATGGCCGGCGGTCAGGTATGGATTCCTGTCAACGCGTCGATGAAGGGCTTCGCGACGACGGTGGCGAAGGAAGCAACCCGCGCCGCCGGCGCTGGTGGCCGCGAACTCGAAGCCGGATTTAAAAAGTCCGGTGCCGCCGCCGGCCAAGCCGCCGCCGATGGACTCGCCGCACAGGCCGGCAAGGTCGACGCCGCGTCCCGTGCTCTGGCAACCGCTCGTAAGGCGGAAACCCAGGCCGCGTCTGACACGATCATCGCCGAGGAACGCCTTCGGCAACTTCGCGAATCCGGGACGGCTACGGCCGCGGAATTGGTCAAGGCTGAAACGGCGGTCGAAACCGCGAAGGCTAAAGCCGCCGACGCCGCCGATCGTGTCGCCGCGCGTGAATCCGATTTGGAAAAGGTTCGCGAAGGCGGCGAAACAACTGCTAAGCAAATCTTTCGCGCCGAGGACCAACTGTCGGCCGCGCGTATTAAGCAGGCCGAAGCGGCTGGCAAGGAAAAGGCCGCCGAACTTGAATTAAAGGACGCGCAGGCGAATTCGGCCGCGGCGGCGGAACGTGTCGAATCGGCTACGGCCGCTTTGGCTGACGCCCGATCGCGATATGGGGAAGATTCGCGGGAAGCGGTCGACGCTGAAAAGGAATTGACGGCGGCGAAAAAGGACGCCGATAAGGCGGCCCTGGACGTCGCGAAGGCCGAAGGGCAAGCCCGTAAGGCGACGACCGATCTGGCTAACGCCAATGACGACGCGAAGTCTAAAACGCTGTTGCTGGAAGGTGTGCAGCGCGATTTGGCCGACGCGGAAAAGCAGGCCGCGGCGGAAGCCGACGGCGCCGCCGATTCGGTGTCCAAGCTCGGCGACGAAATGGAGGAAGCCGCCGATAAGGGCGGTGGATTCGGCGGCCGGATCATGGACGGCCTGAAAAAGGTCGGCCACGGTGCGCTACTCGGCATCGGCGCAAAGATCGGATCTACCGTCGTCGGCGGCTTCGGCACCGCTATATCGTCCGGTTTTGACCGCCTGCAATCCATCGAACAGGCGGAGACAAGCCTGTCCGGTCTCGGCCACACCGCCGACGAAGTCGGGTCGATCATGGACAACGCCATGAACGCGGTCAAGGGAACCGCCTATGGCTTCGGTGACGCCGCCGGTCTGGCTGGAACGATGGTCGCCGCCGG
>NW_004625103.1:0-23891 GCF_000247695.1 Heterocephalus glaber
TTTCAAGCCCTAAAGGAAAACAGCCTCCAACCCAGATTGATGTACCCTGCAAAACTATCTTTCAAAATTGATGGAGAAATAAGATACCTTCATGACAAAGAGAACCTTAGGAACTTCACGAATACTAAACCAACACTCCAAAAAATTTTAGACAGTATCCTAGGAAAAGACAATGAGGATTACAAACTCAGGATGCCCAGCAGAATGAATCTATTGAGGGTGGCAAATTAAATGCAAAGAGGAGTAACCAACAAAAAGAAAAAGTCATGACAAGGCTTTTAAAACTTTTACCTTTATCTCCCTAATGAGTGTATAATTCAATCTTGTTATTGTACTGATTAGTATTTTTCTGATTCTAGTGTTGTACATCTTTCCTTGTGCTATACTGGCTATTTATCATCTTCTTGCATCTACTTTTTCATGGGGTTGTCTATTAATGAGCTGTAAGAGTTCTTTATATATTCTGGTTATAGGTTATATCCATTGTAAATATGGTCTGTTTAAGGACTACTTTTCATTTTAACAATGCCATTTAAAGTTCTAAATTTTGATGGGCTCTCACTTATCAGTTTTTTTTCTTTTATATATCATGTTCTTTGTTTCCTAGGAAGTTCTTGCCTACCCTAAATTCATAAACATTTTCTCTTACAATTTCTTCTTAAAGTTTTATAGTTTTAGTCTTTCATATTTAGATTCACGGATCCTTTCAAGTTACTTTTATATGTGGAAATAAAGAGTCGAGGTTAATTTTTTATATATGGTTACCAGGTGTTCTAGGGCCATTTGCTGAAAACACTAGCTTTTCCTCTGCTCTTGAATTGAGTTTATGTTCTATAAAATGTTAATGTTGAATAATCTTTAATAACTCAGTGGACCATATATGTATGGTTCTATTTCTAGATTCTCTGTTTTATTCCAATGATCTGTATGTCTTTCCTTACATCAACACTGCCTTGATTACTGTAGTTTTAGAGGAAGTTTTAAAATTAGGTGCTGAGTGTCTTCCAACACTGTTATTTTTTCTTTTTACTTTTCTAGGGCCTTTGTACTTGTATATAACTTTTAAATTTCAATATTCAATTCTTCATTTATAGCAAGTATTCATAGACCTGAATTTTTATATATACCTTGTGTTTTCTAATCCTGCTAATTTCAAATACAAGTTCTAGGGGTTCCTAGAGATTTCTTAGTATTTTCTCTGTAGATGATCATTTCATCTACATATAAAGATTTTGCTTCTACCTTGCCAATCCTATCCTAATTGTGTTATTTTATTGCCAGACTATTTTGCTTTAGGCCTATGCTTCAAAGTTTAATGGACAGATGAAGAGTAGGCATATCTGCCCTTGTTTCCCACCTTAGGGAGAAAGTATTGTATCTTCTCCATTCACATAAGGCCTTTTGGCTAGAAGTATGGAGTACATGTCTTTGATCTGTTGAGAAGATTCTGTTCTACTTCTAGTCTCCTGATAGCTTTTACCATGAACATCTGTAGAATTTAGTCTGATACTTTTTCTCCAACTAGAGACAGGATCATATGGCTTTTTCCTTTCTTCTGTTAAAATGATGACTTCTGGGGATGGATCATTCAATGCTGAACCAACCCTGCCATCTCTATAATAAACCCACTTTCTACATACTGCCAGATCTGACTTCTAATAGTTTGTTTAGTTAAACAAATTTCTATGTTCATACTTTTTCTTCTATTACCTTTATCCAGTTTTAGGATTAGCACACTGTGGGGAGAAGTGTTCCTTCTTTTTTCTGCTTTACATGCTTGATATAATTGACCAGTTAAAATGTGTATGAGCCTACTGTTGTCATATAGGTAGGTTTTCAAGCTAGGAATATACTTTCTTTAATAGGTGCTATTCAAATTTTATATTTCCTCCAGAGTTAGTTTCATTAATTTGTCTTCAAAGATACGTCTTAGAAGTTGTCAAATTTATTTCAAAACAGATTCTTGAAATATGCTTTCTATATCCTTTTAAATTCTGTAAAATCTGTGGTAATGTGTCCTACATCTTGCTATTGTAATTTAAAAAATGTATTATTGATATTATGTAATAGGAAGTAAAGGTCTAAAGGAGCAGGGGTAGTGGGAAGGACAGGGGAAAGGACAGAAGGGAAAAGAAAAAATATGAACAAAGGAAAAAAATGGAAACAAGTCTTTGCAAATAGGGAAGGGTGGAGGGTGTGAAGGGAAGGCAGGAGAAGGGGAAAAAATAAGAACAAAGATACTCATGTAATGGTACAAGATCCCAGTTATGTATGTAACTGTATTTTATACCTAAAATGTACCAATAAACTTAATGGGGAAAAAATAATACAGCATAAATGCCAAGCTTTTGTTCTGGTTTTAGTTACCCATTACATATCTGCAGGAATAAGTGAAGATTGCTTTTATTAAAAGCAATCTTTAAGCACCCTTTACAAACAAGTTTTCAGCTAATGGCACATCATGTATATGGCAAGATTTCAAATAAGAGTGCAATATTACTTTCCTCTGTAATTCTATTGCATTGAGATATTTTTCTTCTTTGAGTTACACTGTTGCTTGCTATCTCTCAGTTTTAAAATGACAGATGTGTGTACTGAAGAGATGAGCAAGTAAGTATTTAGCCACAAATAGTTTTCTATAACATCAAAACCTTCTTATCTATTTGTTTTATTAATAAAAAAGGTGAAAGTGTATATATTATTTCCATTTCAATGATGAGGCAACCAGACCTCAAAGTTTTTTTTTTAAATCTGTTGATTGAATTGACTATGAAAATCTATACATTACTCAAAAATATTTTAAAGTATTAATCAAAAAAATAGTATTTCATTTGGCAAATATATATTTATAGAGGAAGAATAAATATCACTTTTTCTTCAAGTCTAATTGCTACTGTTTATACCTAAACTTTTTCACCACACTTAATTATCTCTAAAATTTATATGAGTGACCCTGAGCTATGTTTTTTGTTTTTTTTTTTTTGAGTTTATCTTATCAAGGACAAAAAACTCCAAACAGTCTGTGTATTTGATCATCTGTTAAATTTCTTGTGAAAAACCATTCATGCATCACTTACACATAAATTTTACAGGTATTATTTTCACTGAAGTTCTCTAATGATTTCTAAACCTTTTTTTTGGTTTTATTTTCTAAACCTTTTCTACAAATTGTAAGATACATCTGTCAAACCTAGTACTTTTTTCTTTTCTTTACTTTCTTTTTCTTAGAGCTAACATGCAATGGCAAGGATAATGGAAAAGTATATATAATTAAGAGTAAACTAGCACTAAAACTTCAAAGTTTTTCCAGTAATTTTCATAATAATTGAAAGAATTTTCTTTGACATACCCATAAAAGCAAAGTGCAAGTACTCTGTAAACTTTGGTTTATATGATTAAGAAAAAATATTTTTATTTCTATTCTTTCCAGAAAGTCATCCCACTTTCACTCCCACTCTATAATATAGAAAATCTCCAAAAAGATTTCACTCCTTGAATGTGTCTTTATAAAAGGGAAAATCCCATGGAATTGTCCTTTACTTTCCCCACTCTCTGACCTTCTGATTCTCCATAATATCTGCATCTAACCTAGATGGTTAAGATGGGAACTGCTGAATCTTTGTTTAGATTTGTAGAAACAGAATGTCTGAAAACACTTTTAATTCCTCTCCTTTCTTTTAATTCTATGCATTAACTAACACAAAGCTCATAAATTAAAAATATTGCAGAAACTGACCTCACAGATCACAGTCCATTGACCTTATCCTTGGATTCTAGTCTCATGATCTGGTTAATTTTAGGTTTTAACTACTTAAATCATAGTTCATTAGAGGTACTATTAGAGTAGCCCATAACTTATAAAATGCCTTGTTCATGCTCATTACAATTCTTACATGGAATGTATAATATATACAAACCATCAATATCATGTGCTATTTTTGTTGATCAGTACAATTGTAATGATCAATGTGCCCTACATTCCTTCTTGTTTTTTAATCTCTAAAAGTAGACCCTCTATGATATCATTTCATAACATTTAATGTTGGAAAGAGAATTCATGCTTTTTCTGGTGTTTTTACTCACTTTGTCTGGATTAAAATTTTCTCATATGCATTATGCCTCAACTTGACTTTTAAATTGATAATCTTAATCTGCCTTCTTAGGCACACTCAGTTTTGACTTGTAAATGAGTGTTTGTCATGAATAAGGATAAGTTCAACACAAATAGGTATTTTCCTTCTGTAAGAAGAAAAATACAAATAGTTTTGCAAATAGAATTAGATCTGTTACAGCATTGGGGGTCTTCTGTAGGTTCTTGAAATCTTAGGTTAAAAAATGTGTAGTACACCCAAATGTAGCACCAAAATCAAAGGTATATTTGAAGGAGAAAAGAAAAGGTACACTCCCCAGAGTGGGAAAGGATGGGACTATAACTGAGAATATGTGTAGCCTTTGGGGTCTTCATGTTGATGGTTTTAAGCTTATGGTTTGGGCTGGGATTGAGGGATTGGTGCAAGGTATGACTCCTCCCAAAAAGAGAGTTGACATGGCCCCTCTGTAGGCTCATTGGATTTTTTGACCTTTTAAGTCCCTTTGAGAAGTTGTCATGGAGTCCATAGAGTCCAGAGCTGAAGAGAGGATGCCTGTCAAATCTACATAGTCAATGATAAGGTAGTTAGGGTTGGTGTTGGCGAAGGTGTGCAGAAGACCACTGGATGCATGCTTTGGGATTTATTGTATATAAGCTAAGTTATCTGCTTCACTTTCCCCATTGTATTTAGACCTGGAGATCTTGGTCTTAGGATAAAATTTAATTCAGAAGATGGCCCTAGTCCCAGAAAGTGGGCTTCAATTGAGCCTTCCCCTTTGTCCCAGCCATTTCTTTGGCAGTCTTATTCCTCAACTTTAGCTTAGAAAGCATGTTACAAAGCAAGATTTCTCTTCTTTCTTCAGCCTTTTCCTTAACTACTTCCTGCCTCAGTACACTAAATGAAATGAAATATCAAAAGGAAGAAACAGATAACAATGAGATAGTATTACAAATCCTTAAGAGCACAGTATAAATAGATTCAAGTTTAGCATATCTGGACTGTTGTGGTATCATTTTTCTGCTTCTGGTATGAGAACAGTTTTTGGATTTCCTAGGCATATAACTGAAAAAAATTGACTGTTTTTTTAACCAGCATGATAAAGTGGAACTGTAAAAGTCAGGTATTCCTTGAGTCAAGTACTTCCTTTGCTAAAGTTCCTCAGGAATCGGGCATAAACCAACTATCTCTCCATTCTTCAGCCCAGATGAAGAACCAGAATATTCAAAATCTGGCATAAGGACTTTAAAGTTGAATTCATTTCAATAGGTAAGGGAGGACAATGGCTGTGTAGGTTCAGGAGAATATGAAACAGCCCTCTATTGTGTTTACCCCCCTCAATGTTGCTTGATATAAAAGACTTAAATACATGTGTGTACAGTGAGATGGTGATTTGTTTGTTAAGGCCCCACCCTCTCCACAGAGCTAGCTTTAAAAAACTGTTTTGTTCTGTTTTTTAAAAATAAGACCTCCTTTCAGGGGCTGAGGATTTAGCTCAGTGGTTTCAATGCCTGTCTTGCAAGTGTAAGGTCCTGAGTTCAATCCCTGGTACCAAAAAAAATAAAAATAAAAAATAAAAAAATAAAATATGACCTCCTTTTGTTCAATCATTAAGTAGTAAACAAACCTGAGCATTGGAAATAAGTGGCTGGTTAAATGGGAAGTAAATCCTGGAAGATATAAGAGAAGTGGAGAGACAAGGAGAAGACACAGATTTTTGGATTGCAAAGGTGACTAAACGCTGATGGAGTTACTGAGCTAGAGAGAGAGAGTATACAATAGACATGACCTGGATTAGGAGAATTTAAAAAGAAAGGTGGTGGGAAGACATTCAGCCACATCCCCAAGATGAAAAATGCCATGAGATGCTGAAGAAATGAATAAAATCCAGCAAGCTAAAGTAACAGGAAAGGAGTTGAGTGGAGACCTGTGTTCATACATGAATACATGTGACTTTATATGATATCACAACCAGGATATTGTGGCTCAAAAGAAAATGTGTTAATTATAACAGTTTTAATTTTGTTCAATTTACATAAGTACCATTTTGGAAGCAATATTAGAATAGAATGAGGAAGTAAGGCAGTGGAAATAGGAGGTCTGTTTTATGGTTATTTTAGAATCCAGGAAAGAGATGGTAGCCTTTATGAAATGGTGGAATAGGTTATAAATGTAATATGGGGAATTAAGAGATGTGTTCATTATACTGTAATAGGCCATTCTAAAGCACATGTGAGAAGACAGGCAGAATTGTTGAGACAATGAGAGCAAAATTAAAGAATACCATAGGTTTTTAGTAAGCTAGGAAGAAAGTTGTAAAACTTTTTGAGAAAGAGATATTATTGATTTAATGTGGATATGTTAAGTATGAGATATCTGTGAAACAATGATGCAGGTACAAAAATTATCTGTTGGAATGTGAGGCAGGTCCAAGAAATGTTTTGCAATGGAGACTCAGGCATCCATGCATGTGGGTGTTTTGTAATAGACAAATGATAGGAATAATCTGAAGACAGGAGGATGCAAAAAGTAATTTATGCACAAATGAATCCTTACATGGAACAGAAAATGGATTAATAAAAAATTTTGAAATGTTATCAGTGAGACAGAAGAAAACCAGGAAGGAGTAAAATATTAACCTGCAAAACAAGTTAGGGGGAGAGAATGGCTGACCATTTTGAATGTTGTGGTGAAGTTGGTTGGTAGTAAAAAGGCAAAAGCTTTTTCAGCAAAGTGTGGTCTAAATTCCCAGTCCTACTAGCTTTTTGGGAATGCATTCTTTATGATTTCTTCTGATATTGCCATCATGATATTCTGATATGCAGTCCAGCATCACTGTGATACAGATTTGTATTGTCATATAAGTCTTCATGTGGGGTGAAAATGCCAGCACAAATATTTGGCTTTTAAATGTTATATTTGTTGTTTAATTTCAGGCTTTTAGATTACCCTAGATTTGGTATGATTGGGTTCTCTAAAGCCATTGACTTCAGTAATCTTCAAGTCTACAAAATAGAGGCCAGATTCTTAACTGCTCTCCACTTCCTGGCATCTTGTACGGCTTTAACTCTACCCATTCTCAGGCGGGGTGTGTTTCACCTTGCTAGATATAGATGTATCAGTTGGTTGCTGGGTTCCTTTGAGATCACAGAAAGACCTTCAATTGTTCTCCTTCTTAAATTTTAAGTAATCAGTAACTAACCCTTAGTTAGAGATTATATTCTGAAGTCTGCAATCCCTGAAAAAAAATCATCTATTATACAACCAATGATCACCATATACACTTAAATAGGCAAACTCTGAACTGATTTTGCAGTTTTTTTAAGAACAGTTATGTCTCTTTCTCCTTAGGGCAGCTTCACTCACAATAAAGTAACACTGAGTTCCTTAACCAAGCTCTTGAAAGAATAGAAAAAGAAACAGGGAATATGCCTCTCATTCAATTAAATTAGACACAGATTTCTTGATGGGCACTGAAAGTAAAGGAAGCCTGGCTGAATAGGTGATACTTTAGGTGCATGACTGACACACAATTTCTTGGCCTACTTTGTGATCCATATAGAAAATCATTAGATCATTTATGGCAGAAAGGTGCCAGATTTGTGCACTTTGAACTCCACCTGATGTACCTGAGTAGACACATGAGCATAAGTATAAGTTAACAATAAAATCCACAAGTGAAATCCAAATGGCATAAATATCAGCAGAAGAGTTTTATGGAAGTGTGTGTCAAATACTATGGAATCTGATCTGAATTCTACTATTTGAGGGCCTATATTAATTATCTTAATTTGCTTTATTTGGACCTGGCCTGGTGAACATGTTTGTAAAATTTATGTCTTCCAGATTTTAGCATTTACAAGTCAACCTGATGTTCACTGATAAATTTCAACCTATTCTGACTCAGTCTATACTGCCACTCTTGTCCTCCAAAGTTAGGCAGGGTTAATTTCCATATGTCAGCAGAAAGCAGTCATAAGAAGATACATGTTGTCTAGTTTGCTTCAGGACTATAAAGGATAAAATCTCTCAGAGAGAAAGAAGAGTCAGAGACCATCATGAGGACAACTGACAGGTGCAATGCTAGACCCTTCACTCAAGGCTTGTAGTCTACTTAAAGTATAGGATGTGATATTCATGCTCTTTTCGAATGTTTTTAAAATAAGCACCTGAGTGATCAAAACAGAAGGTAGTCCAAAAGAGTCAGAATGTTCAGGCATAATATCTCTAAGTATGAAGTAAATGACTGTTACTCCTTATCTTTCACAAGGAAGAAATTTCCTCTGAAAATATCACACTCATGGCTGGAGGAAAATTCCTGATTCTAGATCACCCCAGCAGCAAGCTCGGCCTCCGTGCTTAGTATTCTTTGTGTCCAATACTCCTTGCCTGCTTTTCTTCTCCGTTGTCCCAGGGTCAGAATATCATGTCTGGCATCATTAGTGTTACTGTTACTTGTTTTTGTGTTGTTTTGTTTTTCTTCCTATATTCTGTTTCACCACAGAAATGTAAGCTCTATTAGAAGAAGTTATTTTACTCATCATATTATCCCTCATGTCATCCTTACTACTAGCCAAAGCAGAAAACTCACTCACTACTTACTAAATAGATGGATAGAAATTATTTTTGCCACCCACACTATTAATCTTTCACAAGAATTCAGTAATTTAAATAGGAGAACATATAAAAATTATCTTATTTAGTATTTCATCCTATTTATATTTAGCTTTTGGGAGAACACCATCTCTGCCCCAAATCCTACTGCTTTAGCCATATATTAAACATATGATTTGCTGAAGGAAGGAATTTACTTTTTCATGGAAAGGACATTTAAATCTTAAGTACTCTCCAGAATTTTTAGGAAGAAACTTAGTTAAGAATTTGGATTGATGGAGGAAAACAGCACTGAATTGAATATCTTCTTTATTTTCTAAATGAAGCTATTACAAATATTGAAAACAAATAGGTACATTAATGTTTTGAGTATGAATTCAGTTGTTTTCAATTATAATTTTCCCTCTTAGTGAAGGACACAAATACCATCCAATATATTGAATAACACACAAATGAGTACTATTTGTACATATCAAATGCCAGATGTTTAAAAAGGTTAATATTCTGTCAATAGAAAAATCACTAAATCCTTGATGACCATTTCAATTATATTGCTGTGAGATTTTTTTCAGATTTTTTCAGCTGTTAACCTTATGATCATTAATCTTTTCCAGATAATGAATGAATTTTTCTTTAAACATTTATTTTATGTATTCATTAACCTTCACTTTATATAATGTGGGCTTTTTCAGGACTATAAATAGTTGGTAGAAAGAACCCTAACAACTTCACAGCAAGATGAAGCTCTTTCTGCTGCTCTCAGCCCTTGGGCTCTGCTGGGCTCAGTATGCCCCACACACTCAACAGGGACGCACATCTATTGTCCACCTGTTTGAGTGGCGCTGGGCCGACATTGCTGCGGAATGTGAACGATACTTAGGTCCAAAGGGATTTGGAGGGGTTCAGGTAAGTATTGCTCACAGTATGTATTGCAGAGTGCACTGAGCTTGTAATAAATGGTATATTAATCAGTGTCAGTGATTTAGAACCATATTGGACTTGAATGAAACTACTGTATAACAACTTTATGACGAAGAAAAAATTTAGTTTTCCCACAAATTTTCCTTTTGTTTCCGGACATCTGCAATGTGCTATTACGTTATTCAAGTGGCTAGAAAGATATATAGCTATATATAGAAAGATTCAGAATTAATTTTAGAATACTTAATAGTTTTTATAGGATGTAATGATATAGAATAAACCATAATTTGAGTCTTTGTTATAATTTTTATTTTTTGCAGGTTTCTCCAGCCAATGAAAATGTTGTAATTAACAACCCTTATAGACCTTGGTGGGAAAGATATCAACCAGTTAGCTATAAATTATGCACAAGATCTGGAAATGAAGCTGAATTCAAAAACATGGTGACTAGGTGTAACAATGTTGGTGTAAGTGAATTCAAATTGTCTTTAAAACTGTTAGATGTGAACTTAGATTTTCTCAATTTTTTAAAACAGAAAAGTCATACTTCAATTTTTTAAAAGTTTACTTTCTTTTTATCTTAATACAAAATAAATAATCTTATGTTCAATGGTTGTAAATCTCTGTATGTATACCATTTACATACAAAGACGAGGTAACAATGTTAAGGAGAATTGAGTAAGTACAACATACACACTTTCAAGGCTTATAAAAATATGTATTTTCTATAGACATTTCTCTAGCGAGGAATTGGAGATTCCAGTTAGAATAGTTGCTTTCTTTTGCATGTGACTTATGGATCCATTTACAATCCCTAGAATTCTTCTCAATCGTTTTTGGTTAGTAAGTAGCTACAAAAAGCTACTTACTACTATAAGTAGAGGGCAGGGATTGGTTGCTTTATTCTCCTACTGACTCATTGACATTTTGAAAAGGCACAATTTCTCCTGTCTTACTTAATTCTTAATGCCTCAAAAATGGTTCTTTTCATTTCTTCAGGGTTATGGGAATCTGCTATTCTCTCAGTTGATCATTTATCTATACATTTGACCAAGTGGTTACAATTGATGCAGGTCTTTTAACCTTAGCCTACTTTTACACTTGATTTGGGTCTTGTAGGAAACTCCACTTATGAAATTACAAAGAAGTATTTGGGAGTTTTCCTGACACACAATAATGATTTATATTTCTACATGAAGAGAAACTGAAGAAGACATTTTGTTTTTCAGGTTCGAATTTATGTGGATGCTGTAATTAATCACATGTGCGGTTCAGGCAATCCTGCAGGAACAAGCAGTACTTGTGGAAGCTACTACAATCCTAACAATAGAGACTTTCCAGCAGTTCCATACTCTGGTTTGGATTTTAATGATAATAAATGTAATGGAGAAATTAGTAACTATAATGATGCTTCTCAGGTAATTCTTTAAAAATAATGATCTCAACCAAGAACTATATGTTCCTTTATCCATGAGTAGATTATTGAGCATCATGGGAGAGACTGGTTTAGATTCCTTAACAAAACTGCTTACTACCCTTAACTGCTTAGAAATAAAAAAAATTCATTCAAACCCTTTCTCTTAGTCACAGTGTTCAGATATACCCAAGGGGTAAAGCAGTTGCCTTGCATTTTACATGCACTGGGTTTGTGCCCCCAAACCAGGAAAGAAACAAAAGTAGAAGTAATCTCACAGTAGGATGTGCCTATTCCCAGTGCCCTAGAAAAGAGGGTATTATGTAAATATGTATTGATGAATAAGTGTGACTGAATCATAAAATGCATTCTCAGATGTGAAATCATGTTCTGAATCAGTCAAAACTTTTTATTGCAACAGGTCAGAAACTGTCGTCTCTCTGGTCTTCTTGATCTTGCACTTGAGAAGGATTACGTGCGAACCAAGATTGCTGACTACCTGAACCATCTCATTGACATTGGTGTTGCAGGGTTCAGACTTGATGCTGCTAAGCACATGTGGCCTGGAGACATCAAGGCAGTTTTGAATAAATTGCATAATCTGAACACAAGTTGGTTCTCTGCAGGAAGTCGACCTTTCATTTTCCAGGAGGTACATGAAGACATCAAGACATATCTATGCAGATAATACATTAGCACTTTGTTCACTAGAGAATAAACAGCAGATTTAATTAGTCATGTAATTTCTAGAAGGTAACAATCAGTCACAGAATAGTATTGTTTAACTTTCTTTACTTCAAAGATACCACATCCAATTCTTTATTAAAGTAGGTTTTATGGGAATGCAGTAAGTTTCTTTAGACTGAAGAGTTTTCTGTGCCATTGACTATTTCCTTAGAGACCTTATGGAAGACTGAAAATTTTATATTTTTTTATCTTGAGCAAATCTATTTGAGCTTGGATGTGGAGTGTATAGTAATTAGCTGTTTGAAACTTTGCTCTACCACTACTAGCTGTGTAACTCTGAGGAAAATCGATGAACCTGAGTTCCCATGTAAAGAAATGTGCTAATAAAACATTTCTAGTTTTGTTTCCTTTGGAAATGAAATGCATTAAAAATTATCTAGCATTAAGAAATACTGTCAGTCAGAGAGTAAATGCTATGTTATTGCAAGGTATTATTATTATTGTATATGTGGAGGAATAAATAAGGTCAGCAGTCTCACAGGAGACCTAGGTCACCTTGTAACTGGGTTTCTTTCAATATTGTAGCATGTACTTATCAATAAAAAGAAATCTAATAGAAGGAAAAATGTTGGAATATTTCTAGTAATAGAACTAGTTTAACGATATTTTAATGCAACTGTAAGGTGACTTTTCCCCGTTTTTCAACTAGGTAATTGATTTGGGTGGTGAAGCAATTAAAAGTAGTGAATACTTTGGAAATGGCCGTGTGACTGAATTCAAGTATGGTGCAAAACTAGGCACAGTTATTCGCAAGTGGAATGGAGAGAAGATGTCTTACTTAAAGTAAGTAAAGTGTTACTTGGTGTATCCTTTTTTTTCACTGGTCTATTTGTCATATTACCCCAGTATGGACAATATTCTTACAACCTTGTTATTTGAACAGTAATTAAGATTTTGTTTATCAGTGGTAAGTGTTATGTTTCTCCAAAGCAATTAACAATCAATTTTTTTCTCACATGCAATTGTCTAGAAATTGAACACATCATATAGAGATTTTATTCTCTGTATTGTATGAGTGTTCTAGGTTTCAATAATGTTTACCTGTAACATGTGCAATCAAGTTGATTATTTGAAATGACTTTTGGGAAAAAAATTTTAGCACCTGTATCTCAGACAAAGGTCTACTATTTAGAATATATAAAGAATTGGAAAGAATCAGACCCCCCCAAATTCAAAGACCCAATTCAAAAATGGGCATATGAAATGAACAGACATTTCTCAGACAAAGAAGTAAAAGCAAGTAATAAATATATGAAAAAATGGTCAACATCACTGGTCATTCGAGAGATTCAGAATAAAACAACACTGAGATTCCACCTCATCCCAGAAAGAATGGCTGCTATCGAGAAATCAACCCATAAGAAATGCTGGTGGGGGTGTGGGGAGAAAGGAACCTTTCTCCATTGTTGGTGGGAATGCAGACTTGTGCAACCACCGTGAAAATCAGTATGGAGAAACCTCAAAGAACTAGGGCTAGAGGTCCCATTTGACAGAGCTATTCCCCTACTGGGTATCTTCTCCAAAGAATTAAAAGAATCATACCACAGCAATACACATGCACCCATGTTTATAGTGGCACAGTTTGTGATAGCTAAGGTTTGGAAACAGCCCAAGTGCCCATCCACTGGAAACTGGATAGAAAAGATATGGTTTTTTTTTATAAGATGGAGTACTACTCTGCCATAAAGAATGAGAAACTACAAACATTTATAGCTAAATGGATGGATATTGAGGCCATACTCTCTAAGTGAAATAAATAGGACACACATGTGTAAATCTCAAATAGTTTCTCCAGTGTGAGAAATTGAAAGTGTAAATAAAGATTATAATGATTAAAATGAATAATTGGTAATTTGAAATAGGAAAAGCTCCAAAGGTGTAGGGGTGGTGGAAGTGGAAGGGGAATGGAAAGAAGGGAAAAGAAAAATTATGAGCAAAGAAAAAAATGGAAATGATATCTATGTAAATAGGGAAGGGTGGAGGAGGTGAAGGGCACACAGGTAATAGGGGAAAAAAATAAGAACTAAGATACATCATGTACAGGTACAAGCACCCAATGATAAGTGTAAAAGTATTGTATACCTAAAATGTACCAATAGAAGAATTAAAAAAAAATACATAAAAGTATCTGCTAATACTCTAAAAAAATCATGATTTTAACTTGTAACAAGTACCTACCATGTGACTTTAATCTGGAATTCACACATAGGAAATTAATTAATTTCAAGTATTATAATGTTCATATTCTAATAGCATATGGAAGCCTCATTTTACCTGCTTTGATATGCTCTATAATGAGATATAAATGCTTATCCTTCAGAAATCCATCTATGTTACAATATGCTGAATGAAATCAGTCGACATAGTTACAAAATCTTATGGAATAACCATTTAATTAGAAGGTTTATCTGAGGATTGTTATTTGGAAAGGGTTATAGAGTATAAATATTCTAAGGCATATGAAAAAGAATGCATCTATTTGTTTGTATATTATACCTGTGGACACTTCTTTTTAAATACAGGAACTGGGGAGAAGGTTGGGGCTTTGTGCCTTCTGACAGAGCACTTGTCTTTGTGGATAACCATGACAATCAGCGAGGTCATGGAGCTGGAGGAGCATCTATTCTTACATTCTGGGATGCTAGGTAGGAAACAACATTCCCCACATTTGCTGTCTACCATTTAACAATGGCAAAATATTCTATAGTTGTAATGACATTTTGTAATTTTCAGAATGTATAAAATGGCTGTGGGATTTATGCTTGCTCATCCTTATGGATTTACACGAATAATGTCAAGCTACCGTTGGGACCGAAATTTTCAGAATGGAAAAGTAAGTTTTGGAGCTGGTCAAAGTATCTCTTTCTCAATAACAAGAAAGCAGCACTTAACATTTTTCATGTAAGGGTAAGACATTAGGTATTTATTTATCAAGTATATGTTTAAGTGTATATTATTCTTCATCTAATATGATTCTACACTGATACCCCTCCTAGACTTACAATGTTTTTTGGACTAACATATTTCAAAGTGATACAAGTTAGAAAGAAAACACAATGTCAAAAATTTAATCAATTTAATGCCAAGATTAGGATGTGTTGCTTAATACATTTATATACAATTTATATAAAATCAACTAATATTCATTAGGCAATTATTGTATTGAAGATATTTTCATATATAGTATTTCATCTTTAGAGTGGACAGGGAACATCTCTATTTTACAAAAGAGAAAATTGAGGCAGACAGACCTTATGTAGATTTTTGACTGATTTTTTGTAGCTGGCACACCACATTGAGACTACATGGTCAACCTGCTTTACTGTCACTAAGGTTCTTCAGTGTCTTTCAGACACTGAATAATGATAATGAGAACCCATTGCTTATAAAGAAAATGAGAGAATAAATCTTTTATGCTTGTTAGAAATATGATACTAGTGAAAAGAATCCACAGAGATGATAAGGACTCAGCAAAAACTCTAAAAACATGGAAAATGTTGTATTCTGATTAACGATATTGTGGAGACACAAGTATTGGGACCGATTAGGTTTGGTACAAAGGAGAAGGAAGGTGCAAAGGAGGGTACTTAAAAAAAAAAACTAAGCTCTTTTTATCATAATGAAGGATGTTAACGACTGGATCGGGCCACCAAATAACAATGGAGCAACTAAAGCAGTGACTATTAACGCAGACTCCACTTGTGGCAATGGCTGGGTCTGTGAACATCGCTGGCGCCAAATAAGGTGGGAATACATACTGAGAGGCATGTTCTCATGCTGAAGCACTTTATTTTGAATTGTGAAGTCAAAGTACATGAACATTTCATACGAGTTTGTGCTTTTAGGAACATGGCTGCTTTCCGAAATGTAGTTGATGGCCAGCCTTTCTCAAACTGGTGGGATAATGGAAGCAACCAAGTAGCTTTTGGAAGAGGAAACAGAGGATTCATTGTTTTTAACAATGATGACAGGTAAGTAGTTGTCAATTAAAGATTAATACTTTATTATGTTCTCATATTTTATTTTGTATTCACTGACTTTTGAGCACAATTGAAAACTCTTGTAGTCTGCAGATAAAGGAAACAGAAAGGTGAGAAAAGTATGGAAGAAAAATGATGATGACTCTTACTTTTTTCCAGTGTTTTACAATGGTTTTCTTTTTCAAGTAGAGGTATTTTGTTGGCTGTTGTGTCATCATGTGTATCTCTAGGGAGTCTCAGGACTGGAATGTCATTTTGTCCCAGCTCTACACCCCAGCTATTACTCTACGTGCTCTTCTTGTTTACATTCCTCACTTGTCTGTCTCTCTGGAACAATGCTTCTTCCACATATCTTAATGTCAATGATTTTTTCAGGAGAATTTTGAGGTTTGGTTCTAAAGTTGTGCATTGTTGTGCTTTCCTTTAAGATAATTATGTTCTTTCTCCTATTTTAATAGTTTCCTCATATATAACAATAAATCCAAAGCACTCTTTGCAAGTAGTTTATATATCTTCTTCCAAAGCCAACTTCAACACATTTAGCCCCTTTCAGCCTAAATTAGAATTTATTAGCAACCAAAGGAATAAATAAGTCAAGTGCATCTCTCTCTTTCTTTATTTTTGGGACAAAATATGCCACGGTTAGTTCTTTACCTTTTCTCTTCTCCAAGGGAGAACAAAAATATATTTAAACAAGACAGCCTTTTATTCCAAAGTATGTACTTTTTGATAGAAGTGTCACATTGATGGTATTTCTTGCTCAAATTCTTTTTAGACTTTTGAAATAAAAAGTAGATATTTTTGAAGAAATGATCTGATTTAAAGCCATAAAGGTAATCAGTGTTTTGCTCAGTGCAGAAGAGGACAAATTTAATATATTCATGGTTGCTATACTTAATATTTTTATCAAAGGGAGACAATTTCCATGTACATCACTTGTATCCTTCAACCTCCCTTCACTGATATTCTTAAATTTCCCTTCATATTCAACTCCACATAGACCAAGGAATTGGTAGGTCTTGCCTAAGATCACATTTCTTCTTGAGAAAGGTATTCCCATGTACTGGAAAGCCGCGTTTTCTTTTTTGTCAGGCCTTGACAACTAGTGTTCTATTTCACAAAGTTGTTTAGTCTTATGTTTCCCAGAGTGGAATTTAATTTAAATGATACATTGTACTTTTCAGGTCACTGTCTACAACTTTGCAAACTGGTCTACCTGCTGGCACATATTGTGATGTCATTTCTGGAGATAAAGTTAATGGCAACTGCACAGGAATTAAAATCCAGGTTGGTGGTGATGGCAAGGCTTCTTTTTCTATTAGCAACTCGGCTGAAGACCCATTTATTGCCATTCATGCTGAATCAAAGTTGTAAAATTCAAATAAAATGCCTGTAGAGAGAATCATAGCCATGTGTGTTTCTTTCCTCTTATGTACATTAATTTTATAAATCACTAACCTGTTGGAATCCTGTGAATAATCAAATTGGTTTTGTGTAGTAAGAAAAAAAGACAAGAATACTGAAAAGTCAGGTATAATTGTAGAACTAGAATATAACTTAGTCTAGATGTTATTATGTTTTAAATGTCTCACTTGAATATATTTGTCGGAAATTTCTAAGAACTCAAAAAGGCATCTTGACAAATATATTTGTTGTAATTAAAACTATTTGCCCAATATGTATCTCTAACTGCTGTCTGTGCATAAATTTTTCATAGGTGATTCTATCATTTAGGCATTCATTGCTGGTAAAGATTCTCCTACAATGATCATTCTCATGAATCATTTTCACAATATAAAATTGTTTTTGAAGCTAATCAAAAAGAACACCTTACATAATCTATACATTTTTAGTTATACTGAGCTCACCAGAATTTTTTTCTTTGTCTATTATGTTTCCACGTGTTGGATTTCACTTGCTGTTTTATGACTTCTTGTTTCTTCTCTCTAACTCTGCTATAGCTTTATTCAGGACTCTCATGACACTATCTTCTCCAGGATTTTTCCTAATCCTTTCAACACTTATTTTCCATCATCGTGATTTTAAAAGTAAAATTTCTCATCTTTCTGGACCTCCCCGATGTTTTCTGATAATTTTCAGTTCTTTTATCTTTTAAAGAATAGAGAAGGTATAAATTGAAAAGTCTCCTTTAGTTTTATGTATACATTTTTCTTTGTTTGCTGTGAAGCAGATTCACTGGATTTTGGTTACAAATCTGCAATCGGGGCTCCAATTTTTACTCTTCATTAATCTCATCAATAGAACATAAACACAAACAATAATTTGTCTAAAATGGTTATCTACGGATTAGCAGCAGAGTAAAACGAGGTTAGCATTCACGATGAGCCAGTTTTCCTAACCTCAAGGAAGCTGCCCAGAGTAGATGGAGACTCATCTGCATGCACCCATACTCTCCAGGACAGAAGGACCTAGATGGAATCTATCTTAGATTTTATATCCCAGGGTTCACAGGATTCAACTGAGTAAAACTCTAAAGGACACACTCTTATTAGAGGGAAAGAAAGTAAGCCTGCTCCTGACATTTCCTCATCTCAGTATGCTGTATTCCTAGCACATTCTACATTGATTGATTGATTAATTGATTGGTACTGAGGATAGAACTCAGGTCCTTGGCTTGCAAGGCAGGTGGCCGCACCACTTTGGGTGTTATTGTTTTATTTATTCTTTGTTTCCTTCTGTCTCATTGATAACTCTTCAGATTCTTTTTTTAATCATCTTTCTCCTTTTTACCTAAGGACTTATTTGTATACAAATTTCTTCTTCTGCATTCTCCTATCTTTAGATAATTGCCATCAATCACCTAAGGTAAAACTGTCCTATGCATGGATACCTGCGTTTCATTGCAGAACACTTCTTAGGCCCGAAAGGCTCACCTCCTCGGTGCTGGGGAGCACTGATCCTTGGTGCTAGGGGTGGTGGTATGGTGGCCCAAAAGCAACATTTAACTTTTAAAGACCCACGTTTACCTTCTGGTTACAGCAGCAGTCAATTCATTTCAGAGCTATGTCCTCAGCAAATAATAATAATAAATAATAATAATAATAATATGTTCTTAGAATTAGGAAAATGATGGTCTAGATATAAATTTAAAGTCTATTCCTACTATACTTTTTAGAGATATCTAATATTCTCTCAATTGTTAATAGTTTCTTCCTTCTGTTTGCTTCATTTCATCTACTGAACTGAGACAGGAGGCAGTTGTGGAAACAGCTGAATAATGAAGGGAAGTCCAGCCTTGTAATGTGTTTTATAGGCTTGATCTGAGGTTTTTGATAATCAAGAGAATGCCTGGGGAAAGCAAAAAGCCCAACTGAGTTTATTTCCTAGGACTGTTACCAAGTTTTGGGGTGTTGGAATTTCCTTGTAGAGGTAATTTTTAGGTTCTTTCTATCTTCAGTAAACAATATGTTGAGACAAGTGCAAACAGTAGCAAAATTTTACATTTATGAAATGCAGGAAAGGAAACAGGCTCCATAGAGTAAGTTTGGGCCAAGTAAAAGTAGGAAAATAAGTATCTTCTACAGGAAAAAAGTAGGCTACGGTGAGAAAACACATTATCTGACATCTCAAATGTTACTCTCTCTTTTTATATTTTCTACTCCTCAGACTGATCAGGTCCAGGCCATTCTATCAAAAACCTGATCAAATTCTCATAAGAAGCCCATGAATAGGGCTTTGGGAACTGTTCTGTGATTTTTGTCCTGGGATTTTGTAATCATGCCTACTTCCCCAACTGGTCTGCCATGCCCTATTCTCCTGCCTCAGTTACTTTTTCAAATTGGCAGAGTGAACTCGTTCTACTTATCAGAGATGTGGCCGAGGGGTAAGGTTGGCATCTGCTGTGTGCTGTTCATGGTGTTTCCTATGCCGTTCTTGGGGCCTATATATATATATATATAGAGAGAGAGAGAGAACCAGGTCTTGGATCCTACAGATGGTGTCCTATGCAAAAGGAGGAGAACCACTGAATCCAGAGAGCATCTCTTTTGACACTTAAAATACTTTTTAAGTAGATGTCTCTGATCAAAGCTAAGGTGACATTAGTGTATTTTCTAGAAGACTAAAATCCCCCAATATAGGGAAAGGGTAATGGGAGTTGCCAGAGTCCCCTGCAGCAGTCCTGGCCTCATGCAAGCCAGTATTGCTTCCATGAAATAGGAAAGTGGAATTAAAAGAAACACAGAGACAGAGACTTGAGAGTAACTGAATCTAGGGCTGATCTAAGCTGCTGTGGTCAGCAAAGACAAAGGTCTCCCAGGACGTCCCATATTTATTCATTACAAATGTGGAAAGGGGGGAACTGGGAAGGCCTTGGGACACCTGCTGATAACAAGTATCAATTAGGCAGGACTGTAGAATGAGGGCACAAGCATATTTTTGCTGAAGAGAACAAACCATTAATCCTGAAGGGAAGGATTTAGTTGGAGTCAGTTGAACTTGACTGGGAATGAACTCAGCTCATTGGACTACTTCCAATGTAACCTAGCCGAATTATGGAGGGGCAGGAAGCTTGTGCCATGTTAGCTTGCTAGTACTGGGCAGAGGTGTCTGCTACACCCCAAATGTTCTTTTAGCCTTAGAACTTGTCCACACTGTGCCCCACTAACTTTTTAGGGAGAAGGATGGAGCCCTTCAAGGGATCTCTTGGAAATTTTCATGAAATCAGGGTAAAGCCTTGCTCCAGGTGACTCCCTTAACCACTTGAGAAAAGGCATACTCCTAAGAGATCCTGGTGGAACCATTTGATGGTTCTGCTTTGCATACAACAATGCATTATTAAGAGACCAGGGTAGAGCCACTTGAGAAACAACAGTATTTTATATCCACCCCGATAACAAAAACTTTGCTACCTTGCTTAAGGTGGAAGAAATAGAAAACTCTTTTGCTGAAGAAAAGAACCAACTTCTAAGAACATGGATGGCTCTACCTGTGCATACAGCCACTTTGATTGACCTTACTGGCTGCTCTTTCGTTGTGCTCGGCCATCAGACATATGTTTCTGAATTACCTGAATTTCTATTTGAAGAAACAAGAATGGCATCTAATCCCGCTCAAAAGAGAAGAGAGAGGAAGTCCATATGTTCCCTAAAATCAGAGGCTTCGTGTTATGGCTTATATCCAGATGTCCTCCCAAAGCCTCATGTGCTCATAGGGGGCTTTTGGGAGGTGTCTGGATGGTGGGTGTGTGATACTGGCATTAAGGGTGTGTGGTACTCGATAAGTCCACTTATTGATTTAGCATAGTAGACATTTCTCAAAAGCTTACACACAAGTGGCCAATAGTGTGATGAAGAAATGAAATCTCTACTTGTGAGGAAAATGGAAATCAAAATGACTATGAAATATCACCTTGCTATAGTAAACAAAGGCTAGTCAATAAGAAAAAGACAAAGAGTGCTGGTAAGAAAGGAGAAATAGGAATTTTCTCACACTGATATATGGGAATATAAATTAGTACAGCATTTTGACAAACAGTACATAGATTTCTTATAAGTTTGAAGATATATATGAATATTTTCAGGCATAATACAAAATATTTGAGGAAACAGACATGTTTAACCTGATTTACATATTACATAAAGCATATCTGTATCAGTGTATCATATAGTACCCCAAAGTCTGCACAATTTGTATGTATCAGTTACAAAATAATTTTACTTTAAAATAAAAAAGAATCTATGGAGCCCTATATAACTAATATTAAAGATTTTGCATTTACATGGTAGGATTCTCAATATAATCAGAAGCTATATTGCTGATAAAATTTAATCAGTGAAGACAGACAAAAAGATATAAGACCTCTTCTCTGTGTGTCTTGAGATAGCAGAAAAACTTGACAGAATGTGTAAAAAAGAAAAAGAAAATTTGATCAAAGGATTAAGAGTAAAGGAGTAATTCTGCTCAGGGACCATGCTAATGTTCTCTGTATCATTCCAGTTTTAGTATATGTGCTGCCAAAGTGAGCACTAGGAATAATTCTGAATACTCTAATATTGTTTTACTGCTCAGGTACTTTCTCAACAACTTCTTATCGATAGAAGACTAAAGACTGAAAACGAAATTATGCATATGAACTGAACATTTCTGTGACAGTTTGGATTAAAACAGCACCGCTTTGAAATTTCATACAGTAAATCAATATTGGCGAAATAGATTCTTCTTAGGAACAAAAGGCTTTGGCATATGAAGAGTTCACACATCAATAACTTCAGAAGTATGCTTTTCAAAGTAGTCTGGTTCCAAGATCAAAGCAGGAACCACAGTCTGTACATGCTCAAATCCTTTGTATAAAATAGCAAATTATTTACAGATCAACTATACATATTTTCCTATGCAATTAAGTCATTTAATAATAATTGTATCACTTTGGATTACCTTTAAAAATAAATGTAAATGCTCTATAGACTGTTGTTTTACTGTAGAGTTAAGGGGAAAATCTGATCAATACAGGACAAAATTTTTTAGGGTTTTAAAAATGTTTCCAATGTACAATGGTTCTAATCACAGATGCAGAACTAATGGATAGTGAAGACCAGGTGTACATAAACTGTACTAGTAGCTTTGTTTTGGAACTGTTGATGCAACAACATGGTCCTTTTCACTAAAAAATTCACATCAGCAGGGAAGGGACTAGTGGCCTATACTGATTAATACACACTTTCATGTAGTGCTTTAACAGGCACTTAAAAATCATAAAATAAAAGAGGAAAATGGTCAGTGCCACCTACTTCAAATGAATATGTTCACACATGAAATTTGCCATCAAGTATTCCACAGAGGGAATTTGGGCGATTTGGAAGGCAAGCTGACAGTGCTGTAGTATTTTTTTTTTGGTACCAGGGATCAAACTCAGATCCTTGCATTTGTGCAGCAGGCTGCGAAACCACTGAGCTAAATCCCTGGCCCAAGTGCTGTAGTAATAGATGTAGTTAGAATAGGAGATATAAAAGACAGTATGTAGAATGTTTTCAAACCTCTAGGAGTTAGGAAACCAAAGTGTTGATTAAAAAACACTTTCAAGTTAGCAATGCTACACTTTTAGGAAGTACAGTAAATCAGCTACTCACAGGACCAGTACATGGTAGAAATTTTGATCACAGGAAAGTGATGACCTCTGAAACGTGAAGAAATATGTGTGCCAGATAAGGTGTTATGACAAGTGACTCAAGAGAAAAAGTTTTGGAAAAAGGGATAACAAAAGTCTGAGTAAATGACAGGGCAAATGCTTGGGATTTCAAATGACAAACACAATCAAATTGATTCAGCATAAAAAATTATTAATTTCTATGAATCAGAAATGCAGGATATAGATAGTTTCAGACTAGAAAAAGGAGCCCAATAAAATCTCAAGACACTTTCTCCTTCCATCTCTTGACTTTGTTTTCCATAACTCAGCTTCATTCTCAAGTCTTTTTTCTATGCCATGGTAACACTGCTCACATGAAGTGTCATACTGGCTGGCCACCAGAGAAAAACAATAAGCCATTTTTTTCAATAATTTCATAGTTCTAGCAACTCTTTTCCAAGAATGGGAGTCAAAGTCTTAAGGTTGACATTAATTCATCTGTCTTGGGGATAAGTCCATCCATGAAGCAAGCATGTGACAGGAGAATTGAATGTCTTTTCTTTTTTTAATTAATTTTTTGGTACAGTTTAGGTATACAATTCATTTACATTTATCATTGGGTGTTTGTACCTGTACATGATATAACTTGGTTCTTATTTTTTTCCCCATTACCTGTGTGCCCTTCACCCCCTCCACCCTGCCCTATTTACATAGATTTCATTTCCATTTTTTTTTCTTTTCTCATACTTTTTCCTTTCCCCTTCCCCTCCCTTCACTCCTTCATCTTTGGACCTTTTTTCTTATTTCAAATTATCAATTGTTCATTTTAATCATTTTAACCCTTGTTTACACTATCAGTTTCTCACACTAGAGAAACTATTCGGTATTTACATATGTGTGTCCTATTTATTTAACTTAAGAGTATGGCCTCGATATGCATCCATTTAGCTATAAATGACTCTAGTTTTCCATTCTTTATGGCTGAGTAGTACTCCATTTTATAAAAAAATCACATTTTCTTTATCCAGTTTCCAGTTGAT
>NW_004625103.1:28766-41730 GCF_000247695.1 Heterocephalus glaber
TGAAATTGCTTATTGTAGGTATCTTTGTTGCTTGTAATTAGAACCCTTATGGAATGATTGCTTCTCAGAGGTGTCTTCCACATATAGCTGGTCTTTACTTTTTGAGTCTCTAATGACTCTAAGGCTATCTCATTTTCCTTATACTAGGAAGGTTCATTGACTAGATCTGTCACAACACCTTAGCCAAAGTGATACAATCAGCAACACCATTGCATGAAGTACATCTTCAAAAATGACAATTTGTGGTAGTTATTAATCTATCACTTTTAGCTGTGTGAATTAAATCAAGATTGAGGAACAACCTAACATATAGTGAATAAACTCTTCAATATAACAACTTTACCCTTTGGGGAGGTAAGATGGGGAGTTAGAAGGGGGTTGGGGGGGGAGGGACAGATGGGAAGGATAGGGGAAGGTTAGCAGTGTGGCCAGAGGACACAGGTAAGAAGGAAAAAGAGAATAATAGTAAAATAAAGAAGAACTCTGAATGAGGACAAAAACAGGGACAAAAAGGGAAGATGAACAATGTGGGAGAGCAAGAGAGTGAGTGTAAGAGAGAAAGGAAAGAGAAAAGAAAGAAGAAAAGAAAAGAAAAAAAGGAGAGAAAACCAAATATTTGCAAAGAGTAGGAATAAAATTAAAGATAAGAGGAGCAAAAGAAAAGAGAAAAAAACCAACTAATAATACTAATTTTGAGAATTAAAAAAAAAATGAAGATATAGGGCCTCTTTCAGCATATGTCTCTACTGTCACAATAGACAACGTGGGTAGCAGTGTGCAGATATAAGTCAATGCGTCTCAGCAAGCTAGTCACAGACCCATGAGATTCAGGCAGATTTCTGGCTCCAAGTCCCAAGCTGAGCTCCCTGTCCTCCTGTAGGGTTGAACTCTGCGGAGTTGTATTGCAGGTTCCAGCTGTCCTTCCCTTAAAGATAGACCCAGTCCTGATGGGAGGTGAGGATGACTCCAACTTACCCAGTACAGTGTGGTCTGGTGGTGTGGTGTCCTCTGCGTCTTTGTAGTGTTGAACCAGGTGGCTGTACAGAGAAGAGGCTGGAGGAGCAGGGGGTGGGGGCTGGGGTGTCCAGTGGATCGCTGTTGGAGCGTGGGCTGATTTGGCGTCTTCCGGGCAACTTGCGACCTCCGTAGGGCATCTGCAGACTTTGAATGTCTTAATTGTTCCAGCAGAGATCACATCCCATCATCCATGGAGCCGAGAAGTGGGATCAACTGTGCCTTGACAGCATGTGTGAACCAGTCTCTGGGTGGTTTCTTCGGGTAATGATGTCTATTACCAAGAAGGAGGACAGGATGCTTGATATGTGTAAATAGTATTTGTCACATGATCCTGTTGAAAATGTATGTTTCCTGTGGGCCTAGAAGATATGGATAAAGTTATTGGTTAATATTGTAATTGATTTTTTAGTTAATTTATGGTAGAAATTGTGTGCATGCATGTGTGCATGTCATCTAATACATTGAGAATCACAGTACAATATTTGTTCTGAAGTGTCCATGATAAAACCTGAATCAGCTTTTTGCCATTCTTTGACTTTGATATTTTTGATTTGGATTATCTTTTCAAACTTTTTATCAGTGGTAAAGAGTCAAACCACATCATTTGACATATGCCTTTGCACTTCCCTTTGTATATTTTCCCATTTTATTTTATTAGGGTTATCTATGTGTGCTGCTTTGACAGTAATGTTTTTCACATTAAGGCAACCAAAGGCTTTAAATATACTTTTTTGGGTGCTTACACTCAATCCTTTACTTTTCTTTTTCTGTTCCATACAAAACAATGCCTTGAGGGACTACAGAAACAAAATAGATCAGACCTAATTCCTACCAACGGCCTGGAGTGAAGCCCACAAAAACTGCAACATAAAGCAAATATGCTCCAAATAACCCGTATAGTTGGGAGCAAGAGGAAGAGACAGTTTTTACTTTAAGTTACTGATTTTGAGGTTGGTAGAAAACTAACTACTTAGTTGTTTTATACAACTTGTGATTTACATCCTAATGGTTTTCAGTAAAATATATAAATATGCTTTTAAAAGTAAGCAAATTTCTACATATAATAGATTATTACTTCACAAAACTTTAAAAATATAACATGAAATCTCCTGATACTATTTCCCACATGTGATACGAAAATTACAAATATAAAAATCTCAGGTGGGCTCATTGGTGCACACCTGTAATCCAAGCACTTCAGAAGACTGAAGCAGCAGAATGAGCCTAGAACACATAGCAAGAACCTGTCTCCAAAAACAACAACAATAAAATGAAATAATCATACTTTAATATGTGTCTTTCTATATTCAAATTTAAAAGCAGCTGCATCATTACCTTATAAATACTTTCAAATGAGTCTGAATGGGAGAGAGAAGGTAGGTTGGGTAACTCAACTGTCTAATCTAACTTCACTGCAACTTCAGAGAAATCTCATTACTGGATTTTTATACATTGGAATCCACCTAACATTCCAATTTAAGGGTTAGGAATTTCATTTCACTAAATTAAATATAACCTTGTAACCTATTCCACTACATAGTCATCTTCCTTAGTATATTTTAAGTTTTCTTCTCATTTTTAACAGTAATTATTTAGAGATATTGAAATATAAATATTGAAAGTCGAATATAAATAACTTCAAATAATAAATTTGCAATTATGTTAAATGATACATAATAAATAAATTTTTCAATAGACTAAATAAACATATTAGTGACTTTTTTCTTATTATACTTTTAGTCATGTGTCTTCATCAGAATATGTGTATGTTAAAAATTTTCAATGACAAAGATTTCACTGGGAAGAGTATTCCTGTTCAGGGTGTGATGGTTGATTGATTATGTCAGCTTGAGAAATGCTCAACTATATTGACTCAGCATAGTTCTGGGTTTAGATGACCCAGTGTAATGAGGTTTTTCACCAGAATGGTATAAAAGAGGATCAAAGGAAGTATTTCTTCTGTTTCTTCAGAATAGCTCCAGTCTTCACTTTCATCTTGGACATCATCTCCCGTGTTTCATTGCAGACCCTTTGGCCTACCGATGTGTACTCACATGGGCCACTACAGTGAGCTCCAGACCTTTGACTGGATCCTGTGGATCTGATCATACCCTTTGCAGTCTTCCACATCTGACTATGTGGGAGCCATGTTATGCTAATCTTGTAAATTCTTACATATTTGTATATCTTGGATTAAATCTGCTTCTCTAGTAAGCACTGACTGATACACAGGGAGAAAAAGAAACATGTTTTGTTTGCATTCATAAAATTTATGTCACCAATAAGTAGAAAACAAAAAATAATTTCATACAATTTTTAGCTGGTATGTACATAGAAATGATTGTGACAGATGTTAAGATTTAGAGCATTTTGTTGAACCTGAGTGGAAAATGATGTAGTAAGCAGTGCCTGATATTGTGTAGTTAGAGATCCCCCACATCCTATTTAACTTATCTTTACCTAAATGATGCCAATGCCTCTAGCTTAAGACATTATTCCCAGGAAAATTGTTTTCAATAATTATCAAAATTAAGCCAGTTAATCAAAAGTATATTAAACTATTAATATCTACTAAAACATTGAGATAATAAAGTAGGATAAATTAAATTTTTCCTTAGAAATTTCTTTTCTCTTTTTGTAGCTTAACAATTAGCTAACTCCACAAGTCTAAGCAATCTAAATGAGAGATCTCATAATAGCTGAGGCTAAATTCAAGAAGGTAGTTTTTAAAAACAGAGCTATTCTTTACATACCTTCCTCATATTTGTTTTTAATATGAAGATAAGGGGCTGTATCTACTGGAGCATTCTGTATGATGTATCCAGTCCATATGTGCCCAGCTGTTGCACAATTATGCAGGATTTTGAAATGTCTATGGAATTATATGCGTTTTTAATACTCCCCCTATAAGCCTAATAATGAAGGTAAATAAATCTATGGACCTTTAGGCATGTTGTTTTTCCAGATTTGTCAACAAGACAACATTTTAAAAGATTAAAATAGGACAGAAAAGTTCAATGTTTGAGTGGGAGGATTAAAATTATAAAGTTTGAGGGTGTTCACTCTAATGTCTTCATGTCAAATGATTATAAAAGGATAAGTGGTTTCCAAAAGGAAGAAGGCCAAAGACAAACATAGGGCACTGGATAGGAATTTGAATGTCAATCAGCTACTAGAAAAATCTTTGAATTTCTACAAAAATACTATTCATATACAGAAGTGAAAAAAACAGACTCATTATTTTTGTTTTCTATTTTTTCTCCTTTTAAAAATTGATTTCAGCATTTAAAAATCATATTACAATTACTACATACTACCGGGTTTCCCTCAAAATAAGATTTTCCTGAAAACAAGTTGTAGTATCATTTTAGAAGAAGAATCCCCTGAAAATGAGCTCTATCACTTTTCTGAAGAATGCTCAAACTCAAGTAGTTGGAGTAGAGAGAACTCCGCAGGTATTCTACCTATTTTACTTTTCAATACTGGAAACCTCCAAGGCTGCACACTCAAATTTTTTCCCATATATTACCTCTAATACAACATTATAGTCTGCAGAATGAAATTCCATTTTTCAGGAAACATTCTCAGAAAAAGTTTTACAGATGCAGAAATCACTCAATATTTTTCTTTTGCAGCATTTTGTCAAATGAATAAAAAATTTTTCAATTACTTGGTTCCTTTAAAAGAAAAACCCAAATACATATACACCAAGAAAGGCTGTTAATTCACAAAAGAAAAATTTTAAATTTACCCTTATTCAAATGATTGAGGGGAAGATACAACTCTTTCTGTAACAACCTAGGTCAAATGGTGTATTAATCAAACTCATAAATCATACATTAAGAAGATAAAATATTCAGATTTACTTACATAGCCAAGGTTGAAGTAAATTGTCAATAAAGACATGAAAGATATAACCCTCATGTTTCAGATTCACTCCAAAACATATTCAAAATAGTACATGTACTCTGAGGATGGGAATGGTAGAAATTCAATTTTAATGGGGTGTAACACATACTTGTCTCTAGCCATCATAAATTCTGAGTTTTCAATCTGATAGTTGGCTGTCTGCACAGTAGGCCCAACAACCTGCAGCTACTACCAGATAGAGGAAAGAGTCAGCAGGTTCTAAGCATTGTCTCTATGCTAGTTTTCTTTGGAGTTTGTGGGAGAGATTCTCTTTTATATATAAAAAATTAGGCCCTGCTCTTACATACAAAAGGGCAGATTAGGGAGCTAATGGATTTCAGCTGAAAACAATCTTCCTGTCAAAATGGCATATTTACAGGTGGTATAAATTGGTCCTCTTCAGAATATATTACTGAACACAATTCTATATATATTTTAAATGTATTATGCACTTGTTATGAGATAGGAAAACATTTTAACTCTGAAATTTCTTCTACAAATACTGCAGAATTAGTAAAACCATCACTTCAGCCTGATCTAGTAGTCCATCCCTGTAATTCCAGTACACTGGGAGGATGAAAGAGAAGGTTTGCGGGTTCAAACTCAGGCTGGGAAACTTAGTGGATTAGCAAGACTCTGTGTAGATACAACATATTAAAAAAGGGTTCTGGATGTAGCTGAGGATGAATACACTGGTTTCAATCACTGGTACTAAAAATAACTAAATGAATAAAACCACGACTTCTGTGCAGGCTGTGGGACTGTTTATATTTCAATTTTAAGCTCGACTCATCATATGCTTCAGAGTTAAATCCAGGGATATTTCTGTTATTTCCATCTTCAAAGGCATAACAGTGCTAAAAATTATTACTGAAAAATAATTATTTCATGACAAGAGAATTCTGAAGTTAGGATTAGATACATACAATTTTGTGCAAATCTGAAGCCTTTCAAAATTTTGTGGATTTATGTGCTAGTGGACTGTAGTGGAATTTAGTTTCATTCAAATTGTATAGTTGGGTCTGGTAGAGGGAAGAAACAAAGTATAAAAGTGATATAAGTTAAATTTTAAAAAATGAATTCTGTATATATATATATAAACATAAAAATGATTTTTAGTGCATTGCATTTCTCAGTAGTAATATATGGTTATCTTGGATAACTAGAAATATCCTTTTCAGTCAAAGTTGGTATTTCTCAGAAGAACATATCAAACCTATTATGACATTTATGATCAGAAATATACACGTCTGTTGGTCTTATTCTACCTTTTTGATATATTATCCCTTGATAGCTAATAAACCTGCCTCTCCAGACTTATTAATCAACTGATCTATTCATCTTTGTCACATTTTTTATTCTTGGAACATTTTTCTTTCTCTTCCTTACCCTCCTCCTGATCCATATCAAGAAAGTCATTTCAAAAAACCTTCTCACACCATGATATAAACTATCCCTGTCCATTGTGGCCTAATGTCCTACATTCCACAACTTATTATGTACCACTCTATTTTAAAATATTTTCTTCAACATATGATATTTGTAGTTTGCATTCTCAACTATACTCTGTACTTAAATATAAATAACATGTTTCAAGCCATCTGAAATGGTGCTATAAGTTGATACACATGAGATGTCTTGGTTAATGTGGATTTCTGTTGCAACATATAAACTTATTTAATCTTTACTTGTGACTCTAGAACACACATAATATACCTGCTCATAATGTAAACAAGTGAGGTTGCAGTTTGAAATATTCCTACATGTCCTAGGAGAGCAAACTGAATTAGAAGCAACAACAAACTCAAAATGGCTACTGTCAGTGAACTTATTATTTGAGTACAAGTCCAGGGGCCTGACTCTGCTGATCAAAATAGATCATAGTTAGCCATTTTTGCTGTGATAATATACATAGTGAAGAAGAGAGTGAATAAGAAAGGAATGTGGTCATCCCCTCCCAAAGCCTCTTGTCCCCAGAGGGAGAGGGAAGAGGCTGATCACAGATATGGCATAGGAGAGAGGCTCTGCCCCACCTTGCTTGACAATGATGTTGAGCACTCTCCATGGCACAGGGTGGCAGAAGCCACAGGCAAAAGACTGAACTACTCAAGATGAGACTAATAACCAGGATAAGATTTATCCAGGACTGAAGGATTACCCTACTGCCGAGACTCAGTGAGAAACAGCCTTGGGTGATAGGCTTAGAGAAGGTAGAAGTTAAAACAGGGATCTCCAGGTATCTGCTGAGGCTCAGGGTGAACCCAAAAGGATCGTGCACCTTGTATACTGTAGCGGGAAGCCAGCTATTTTGGCTATAATCTTCAGAGGGTGTGGAGCTGAGGGAGATGTCACGTAGTAGAGTGACATGTTTGAGCTTTGTACTGCTGCCTACATCTAGCAGAGGTTAGTGGTCTGAATTACTAGAAGTCAATTTTGGGGGGGACCTCAATGTCTTCACTAAAATGACACAGTTTTTGCTCTGGTTAAAGGTGAGTTGTGAGTGATATTTGATACCTTTGTTGTTACTGACTTTACTACTATAGCCAAGGTGATATAATTATTGCTGTCAGTTGTTTTTTTCTATATGCCAATGCCTGGATTGCTTGGAGGTCATAAACAATAATGCAGCAAATTCCTGAAGAACCAGGAACTGGGCCAAAGAAACTGCAAATCTCAACACAAAAAAATCAACAAAAATTAGAAACATGAAAAGACAAGAAAATAAATGCCTTGAAAAACTCCCAAGTCCCCTAAAAACTGGTTCAGGAGGAACTGAGTGTTGTGGGTGGCTATCATAATCACACAGCAAAAACCTCTGAAGAGATATTAGTGGAGGTAAAATCCTTCCACAAGGTACTTGCGGATATTAAAGAAAATGTAACTAATCAGATAGTGACCCTCATGAAACAAATGATTAGAAAGTCTAGGAAAGACACTAATAAATATCTAGTAAATCTAAAAAAAGAGAAGTAAAACATGAAAGTCCAGTATAGGAAAAAATCCAGGAGATTAAATATATGATTGAAAGTATGGGCAGCAGCGGTGACCACTGTGAAGACAAATTGTCAGATCTAGAGGATAGAACTGTAATAAATGATCCATTAATAAGAGCTACCTTCAATGAATCCAACAGCTGCAAGATGGCTCAAAGAAGACTAATAGTATAAGAATAATAAGAATAACTGGAATAAATGAAAAATCAGAAGACCTCACTAAGGGCATAAAATACCTGTTGACAGATGTAATTGAAGAAACTTTTCCAGATGTAGAAAAAGGATTGAACTTACAGATAAGTGAGGTATATAGAACCCTGAATAGCCATGATAAAAATCCTTCAAGCTAAATAATAACTGAAATACCAGATCTCCAAGACAGGAACACAATCTTAGAGGCTGTTAGAGAAAAGCATCATCATGTATAAAACAAAATCCATCAATATTTTAACAGGCTTCTTAATGTAAACCTTCAAGGCAAGGAGAGCTTGGAATGAAGTGTTTCAGGCTCTAAAACAAAAGAACTTTTGTATTCTGCAAAATGATCTTTCAAAATTAGTGGAAGATGTTTTCATTCTGAAGAGAACTTAGAGATATTTATGACCACCAAAGTAATGCTCCAAAAAGTCCTCCATGTGGTAGAAGCCAACAATGAATTTAATAATGCAAAAAGGTCCAATAAAATGAATGAAGCAGGTGGAGCCAGGACAACTTACAAGCGACAGAAACCAAAACTGCAACTGGAAAATAATACAATGAGAGAAATAAGTCAAAAACTATCAATGACAATGGACTCAATTCATATAGCAAAAGTCACATATTATCAGAATGAATCAAGAAATAAAAATCTAATGGCATACTATATACAAGAAACACTTTTAATAAAAATGAAATTCATAGATTAAAAGTAAAAGAATGAAAAACAATATTCCATGAAACAGTAACCTATAAACAACTAAATAGGAGCAGCTATCTTATTTTCAGACAAAGTGAACTTCAAGCCAAAGCTGATAGAGAGAGGCAAAGAAGGACATTACATATTGGTTAACATAATTATTCAAAAGGAAAAGATGACAATTATAAATGTATATACTCCAAATCATAGGGCACCCAAGTTTTTAAAAAACAAACACTAGTAGACATAAAAAATCAGATAAATATCAATACGATTTTAATGGAGAACAGAATAGCCCAATATCACAAGTAGACAGATTAATTAAACAAGAAAACAAAGAAATATCACAGTTCTACCAAACCTTTCCACAAATGGACTTAAATAGATATCCTGAACATTCCATCCACATATTCTTTTAAGCAGTGCATATTTTATCCAAAATAGACCACATATTATCTAGTAAAGCATACATAAATAAATGAAAAATAGAACAAACCCAAATAAGTAACCTAAAGGTCTCTCTGAAGGTCTTAGAAAAATAAGAACAATCTCAATCCAGAGCTAATATAAGGAAGGAAATTATAAAAATCAGAGCAAAAGTCAGTGAAATGGAGACTAAAAATGCAAAGAATCAAATGAATTGAAAAACTGGTTCTTTGGAAGAATAAAGAATATAGATAAACCTGAGTCAATCTCATGAGAAAAGGAAAGAAAAGATATAAGTCAATGAAATTAGAAGTGAAAAAAGTGAAATCACAACAGATACCACCAAAATCCAGAAAATTATTAGTAAGTACTTCAAAAATATATATATCACAAAACTGGAGAAATCAGAACTGGAGAGATTCCTAGACACCTGTGAATTACTAAAACTGAGTGAAGAAGTCTTCACATTTTTGAACAATCTTATAACAGGCAATAAAATTGAAGCTGTAATAAAAGCACTCCCATGTAAGAAAAGCCCAGGACCTGATGGATTCAAAGCTCAATTCTACAATAACTTCAGGAAAAAACTAACACCAATGCTCTCAAACACTTCAAGGAAATTGAGAGGGAAAGAGTATTTCAAAAACTATTCTTGGATGTTAATATTACCCTGATCCCTAAATCAGACAAGAATTAAAACAATAAGGAGAACCACAGACTTATCTCTCTGTTGAATATTGAAGCAAAAATCCTTAAAAATATGCTGGCAAACAGAATGCAACAAATTATTGAAAAAATCATACACCTGGACCAAGTAGGTTTCATCTCATGAAAGTAAGGATGGCTCAAAACACCAAGCAATAAATGTAATTCATCATATAAACAGAAACAAAGACAAAATAATCACATGATCATCTAAATAGACACAGAAAAATCCTTTGACAAAATTCAAAATCCATTCATGATAGAAACCTTGAAGAAAATATTCATCAAAGGATGCGTATTTCCTGTTAATCTGATAAAAGCCATTTATTACTTACTGCCAATATTATATTAAATGGGAAAAAATGCAAGCTTTCCCTCTAAAATTAGTCATAAGACTATGAAGGCTATTATCAGCACTTTTGTTCAACATAGTCCTCAAAATATTAGCCAAAGCAGTCAAGCAAGAGAAAGAAATAAAAGGTATATGAGGAAAAAGGATGAAGTCAAAGTATCATTATTTGCAGAGGATATGATTCTTTACTTACAAACCCAAAAAACTTCATCAAAAGACTCTTCTAATTAATAGCCATATTCAACAAATTATCAGGATATAAAATTAACACACAAAAATCTGTAGCATTCCTAGACACCAAGAATTAAATCACTGAAACAGAAATGAAGAGAACAATATTATTCACAATAGCATAAGAAAAATTAAATATCACAGAAAACTCATGTCACTGCTAGCCTTTAGAGAAGAAATTGAAAATACATGTGCAGCAATCTCAATGGCCAAGGTCACACACACAGCAGTTCACCATACTTATAAATGTCTGGAAGCTAATGTCCACCACTCTGACTAATGTCTTTGTAATTGTAAGGCCAAAGAAAATTTGTATTAATTTCATAAGGTCTTAAAAGCTTCATATTTAAATATTTATACAGGTTTTGCTTTTCCAGAAGTGTTATGTTCATATATATTTTGGCAGGCTTAAATTCAATGATTAGGTTAAATGTTTACCTTTGAGGAAATTTTATTTGATTCTCATCCAATTTGGTTTGTGACCAGAATCATGGAAAGAATTAAGTTCATGAACCAAGGTACTACTGTATACTACAGATACTAATAAAGAATAAAATAGAAGCTAGACAAAGAGGAAGTAGGATAGTTCAAATAATCCCCTAAATTATCTATTCTATTGTTCCAAAAATATTTTCATACATTTGTTAAGTTGTTTCATTGATACCACTACTTTTTTTAGAGTATTGAAAAAAAAGTTTTGTGCTATTATCTGTTTAGTTTTTCCTTTATGAAAGAATCTATTTTGTTTATCTCTTGGATTCTGAGTAATTAATCTGGAGATAATGATAGTGTATTAACTATTATGATGCAAAACATGATAAACATTTATGCAAAATTTTGAGTTTTTTTCATAAAACAAATGAAGAAATTATCTCAATGTGGCTTTATTGGGAAGAATAAATGTCTAGGATACTTTATTCTGTCATCAAGATACTGAAAATAACTCTAGAATTTTAGTGGAGAAAGGAAAACAGCAGGGACAAGAGATATGCACAGTGAGTAGTCTTGGACAAACTGTGGTCCTATTGATCATCATCTCACATCTACTTTTGCAGAATCTTATTGGCACCAGGGGAGATAATTACCTGAAAGTTTGCTATTTCTGGAACTGGAGATAAATTGTGGAAAAGCAATAACTCAAAGAAAAAGAAGTTATAAAAAACAAAATGGAGTTAGGATAAGGATTGGATCTGCCTTTCAGTTTAGAAAAATGACTTTCCCATTGTCTGGAATTGAACACTGCAAAAGATATTTGTGGATAATCTGTTGATTATCATGAAGATAAATAAATAAATCTTGAAGATATCTTAATTACTCTTACCTTAGTTTCCATGATCATGAAAAGAAAGGGGAAAGATTATATAAATTTAAGCATAATCAACTCTGTATTTCACATTGGATGGGTACTCTTCAGATTACCAAATGTCTATGGGCAAGAGCAGAAATCTCACCCAAAGATTAAAGTAGCAATGGAGACAAATGCAGTAATAGAGCAGAAATGGTGAGCCAATTCCAGTGCCCAGGAAGAGGCTCACCTGCCACCATTCCACTGCTTCTAGGGCAGAGGAGGTGAGCCAAACCCAGCTGCCAGGAGCAGGCTCCCCTGCTGCCATTCCACCACTCCTAGGGCAGAGGAGGTGAGCCAATCCCAGCACCCAGGAGGAGACTCCCCACCACCATTCCATGCTCCTAGGGCAGAGAAGGTGAGCCGTGCAGGTGCCAGAAGCACCCCTCACCCCATGAAAATGAGAAAACATGTAAACAAGCCTCAAAAACAGACTTCCAGATCACCTACAGCAACCCCAAAGGGAAAGGAGAAGGAACAATCTAATACTCAACCACATGGACTCCCTGAACTGGCAACAAAAGAGGATCTGGAAAAAATGGAATCAGAATTAATTTCTCAGAAAACAGCAAAGATTGTGCCCATAGTGGAAGACATGATTAATAAATCTAGAGAAGACACAGATAAAAAAAATAGAGGCGCTGAGGAACATGATGGAATCCCAACATAGGAAACAAATGGAATCCATAAAACAGATGCAAAGAGACTTCCAGGAGTTTAAAAACCCCATTGAATGTCTACACAGCAGAATGAGCCAATGTGAGGACAGAATTTCACATATAGAAGAAAAGATTGCAATTAGTGACCAAGAAAAGAGACATTGCTTTAAAATTGTAAGGGACCACAAGAAAGCAATACAGCAGCTGCTAGATGGTGCAAAGAATAACAACATAAGACTGATTGGAGTCAATGAAGAAAGAGAAGAGAGTGCTGAAGACAAAAAAACTCTTCACAGAAGTGATGGCAGAAAACTTCCCAAGCAGGGGAAAAGAACTTGACATACAGATAAGGGAGGCATATAGGACTCCAAATAGCCTTGATCAAAAAAAATCTACACATAGGCATATAATAGCTAGGACTCCAGAAACCCA
>NW_004625104.1:0-33148 GCF_000247695.1 Heterocephalus glaber
CCAGGGATCAAACTCAGGACTTGGCACTTGCCAGGCAGGCGCTGGTGCCACTGAGCTAACCCTAAAGCCTTCCCACTGTTTTTTTTGGTACCAGGGATCAAACTCAGGTCCTTGCACTTTCGCAGCAAGCCGAGAAACCACTGAGCTAAATCCCCGGCACCTCTCCCACTGTTTTTTGCAGTCATGGTTCAGCCTGGTTCACTCCTCCAACCAGGGCTGGTTGCTTTGGAAGGAGGTTTTCCAAGGCATGAATGGTAAGGGGGCAGGAGGCGCAGGGAGGTGTTTCATGAGAGCCCCTCTGAAGATGCCTGGAATTCCCCGAGGACATCCAGACACCTTACATCCGGGAAAAGGGCTGTGGAGGCTCCTCAGGCCTCATCTGTGTGAGCCAGGCCTCAGCCACCTCCATGGCCTCCTCAAAGTGCCTGGGACCCAGAGTGGCCCAGGGATGAGAATGAAAGAGGGCTGCCCCTCTCTGAGACCTAGTTGCTCTTCTCAAAGCTGTGGTTTCCAGGTGGGCAGCGCCCCCACCTAATTGTGGGGCCCTAGGCAGGTGTGCGCATGTGGTAGGTGCTTGGTAAGCATGCGCTGTTAAATAAACAGGGCCAGAAGAGAATGCAGTAGGGAGGGTGGGCAGGCCCGGGAGGGTTGGGGGAGGGTTGGGGGAGCTTTAGGTCAAGCTGGTATCGCCACACCTTGAAGAATGATGCAGAGTTAGAGGAAAGGGCATTCAGGTAAAGGCATTGGCGCTCACTGAGACTTGACTTTTACCTGTCATTGGGTGGGGGCCTGGGGTGTGTACAGCAGAGAAATTGTCTCTTTTGTCTACTGTGTTTGATGTGGATAGGTGGGGATCAGGGATCCGGTAGGCAGGGGCTAAGTCAGACCTAGGCCGGGAGCCATAGTTGTTTGTGTGGTCTGGAAAGTTTCCTCTGCATGTAAAGGGGGAAAGGTTGGAGGGGGTTGGACCGGGAGACTAATTGGTCCCCAGGCTAGGGAGTGCAGAGAGGAACTCAGGAGGTGATGAAGGAAGCCACGGGACCCAGCCATAATGTCCTAGGGCCTTAGTGTCCTAGGACGTGGTAGGTGCTCAGTAAATATCAATTGCATGGTTTGTCTTCTGAATAAATTCTGGTTTTGGTGGTGGCAGTGGTGCTGGGGATCGAACCCAGAGCCTTTCCCGTGTTCATCTGTTGCTAAATGCTGAGCTCCACCCCAATCCCTGAACAAATGCTTTTGAGAGGACTTGAGCCCTTTGAGCTTCTTTATGCATTCCTAGGATAGTGGGGTCCACGAGACATGGATGCCCATGCCTCTCAGAGGCCCCGAGTTGCTGTCTGCCTCAGTTTCCCCTATTTGACTTTGGGGGAAAACACTCTAATCTCCTCTTTTCTCATTACAGATAAGGTCTTAGGAGCCAGGAGAATATTTATTTCATGCCACAGAACCATCTAGAATGTTCCACATTGCTGATTTGGAGTGGAATTCAATTCTGTTAAAGATTAATTCAGATCTCTTGAGATACTTGTGGTCCTGGGCCCTATGGCCGCTGCTTTCAAGTCTCGGTACAAGGTTCTATCTGCTTTAGCCAGGCATGGGCTGTGCTAGAAGTTATTATCGTGGTAGCAAAAATTTATTGAGCGCTTGCTGTGTGTCAGGTACAGAGCCAAACATTCTCAGGACATTGAGATACCAAACTATTATTGTACCCATTTTTCAGAGGGAAGAACTGAGGTCTAGGGAGGTGAAGTCAATTACTTAGGGTATCTCAGCTGGGAAGGGGCAAAGCTGGGATCTGCATCTCATTTGCTTGATTACAAACCTATGCCCATAACCTCAAAGGTGACCTGTCTCCGTTTCTTGGGACTGACCCTCCAGGGGTGCTCAGAGTCAGGGGAGAAATGCTCTGCAGCACAGAGGTGATGAGCTGAAGCATTCAGGAGGCTGAGGCTGGAGGATCGCAAGTGTTGGGAGTGCAGCTCAGTGGTAGAATGCTTTCCTGACTTATACAAGCCCGTGGGTTCCATCTTCAGCAATGCAAACAAAACTGATACCCTAAATTTTTCAGACAGGCCCCGGGTTTAAGCAGATGTTAAGGGACATTCTCTTATCCAGAAAGCTTGAGGGAAGTCAGCTGATCTGTCCAAGCCCCAGTTTCCTCATCTGTCTAAGGGGCTCTCAGTCCTCAGTTTTCGAGGATGGTCCAAGGCACACAGTTGAGTTCCGGAGCTCAGGCCCCACTCCCTCGCCCTGTGCTGCTCCCTACTCCCCCAGCCCATTCCAGGGTGAGTTTCCTGGCATCCTCCAGGAGCCCCTTCCTGCCAGGTAATGGTGGGGCAAAGCTAGACTTGCACTGGGACCAAGGGCGATGCCTTTCCAGGCACGAAGTATTTATTGGTGTTGACCATGTGCCAGGAATTGTCAACATTTCGGGCTTTCCTAATGTAATGCTTCACCGTTAGGTCCGGAGCCCAGCTGCCCGGATTCAAATCCTGGCTCCCAGTGAGTTCCCTTCCTCCTTTGGCCTCAGTTTCCTCATCTGTACAATGGGGAAGTGAGGGCACCCAGCTCTCTAGGTGGCTGTGGACAGTGTCCAGTCCAACACAGACACTTTAAAATTAGTTTATAACAGACACCTGTCACCTCATCACTTTGGTGGTACCCCAGCCTCACCCCACTGGACATGTGGTAGGAGGCAGCAATGCCAAGACTCACTTGACAGCTGAGGAAACTGAGTCTCAGAGAGGGAAATAATTTACCAGCTGGCTCACAGCACGGCTGGACCCAGAAGCCATATTCAAGTGATTCTGGTCCCCTGGCATCCCAGAAAAGCCACTGATGGTCTCAGCTTCTTGCCTAGAAAGCCATTTTGGACTCATGGCTCTTAGAGTCTGACTCATCTTTGTTCACCTCCCAGCTTTGCCACTCACTGCTGTGTGAACTCAGGAAATGGCTTAACCTCTGTTTCTGGGATTGCCACCTAGGATTGCTGCAGGTCACTTTTGTTAGCTGGGGGGGGGGGCGGATTTGGGTTATTTTGGCTGCCACTCCTGCCCTGGCCTGGACTGCATTGGGAGACCTTGGGTCCCCCAGCTGGCCAGGCAGGAATGAGGAACGGAGTCAGCCCCTGGCTTTTACCATGACTCCAACTTCCTTCCTCCCTCTGAGCCCTTTCCTGACCATCAGCTTCCCCCTTCTGGCCCCGGCCTTCCACTGCTGGCTGTGTGACACTGAGAAGGTGACCCCCCTCTCTGAGCGTGTTTCCTCATTGGTACGGGAGGGGTACGGGAGGGTCACGGGAGGCCACGCCAAGTGTACAGGAAGCCTTGCAGTCTGCTCCAGATGAGCTCAGGGTGTTGGAAAGGCCCCAGCAGGAGGCAGGGGCGTGGGGGCAGCCAGGCAGGCCATTAACCCATGGAATACTCTTATTTTTCTTTGGGTAGTGAGTAACGGTCCTCTCCTGCTTACCGCCTCCCTCCCTGCCTGCACAAAGGGCTCCTGTCTTCCAGGGTGCCTGCTTTTCCCTGCGGGTGGAGTGGCCCGGGTTCCACCCCACTGACCAGGAAAGCTGACCCCCTTCAGGAGAGAGCCCTGCGTGCAGTGGGCGGTGGAGGGTGGGAGGGAGGAAGTCAGCTCCTGGGTTTCTGGGTAGGGACTCTTGTCTGCTGGAGGAGGGGCCTGACTAAGGTTTTCTTTGGTTTCTTTCATGTTCATTCATTCATTCATTCGTTCGTTCATCGAATATGTCTTGAGCAGCTTTGAAGTGCCAGGTCCCATTCGAGGCCTTAGGGACTTAGCAGTGACCAGAACAGAAGAGAGCCCTGCACCCTCCTGGGGCTTTCATCTGAGTGACATCCTTCTGCTTCAAGGCCACTGTAGGAGGCTCTGACACTCACAGCGACCAAGCAACCCAGCATCCGGGGGTACTGCAATCAGCTCCCTTCTAGAGATGTGGAAATGGGGCCTCAGAGAGGTGGTGTGATCCACCCGGGGTCACAGAGTTACCAGGGGCACCGCCTGGATTCAAACTCTGAGCCCGGCTGTGTGCAGCACCTCAGCTCCTTACTCCAATGCCAGCCCATGGTCCCAAAGGCCGTGGCATTGAGAAGAGTGGCCCGGGGAGCCTTGTAGGCCAGCACGGATGAACTCAGATGGATTTGACAGTGGATAGTTGCGGCCTCAGCTGGGTCTCTGGGTCTCTCTGGGCCTCAGTTTGCTCATCTGTGAAGTGGGGGTATCAGTCATGCCTCCCTCAGATGGGAGGCAAATGTGCAAGTGCTCACTCAGCGTGCGGAAGGTCTTGGATAAATGTCAGCCCTTTACTTTACTTTTTTTTTTTTCTCCTGGGACTCAGTTTATTTCTCTGGGAATGGAGATAATAGCATCTAACTTCTGGAGCTGTGATTTGGATTAAAATGGGAGGAAGAGGGGCCGGGGATTTAGCTCAGTGGTTCCGGCACCTGCCTTGCAAGCCCAAGGTCCCAAATTCAATCCCTGGTACCAAAAAAAAAAAAAAAAATGGGAGGAAGGTGCTGTGTGAAATTTCGGGCGTTAGCCTCATCCTAATTCCGAGCAGTTAGCCACAGAGACAAAAGCCTGCAGTTGGCACAGGCTGGTGGTTAGGCCAGCCCAGTGGAGAGGATCTAAACTGGGTTTCTGTGGCCTCGGGCTCCCTCCCCACCCTCTTCTTCCTGGGTGCTGCTCCTTCCTCTGCTTGGGCATCCCGGGACTTCTGCACATAGGAACAGGGAGCAGGATGCGTGTGTGGATGGGTGCGTGTCCTGTGCTGTCTGGGCCTCAGTCTCCCAGCTGGGAATGGGCATTTGTGGTCCTGACAGCTTTCCAGAGATGGCGAGGGCTGGAAGTGAGGTGATGAGAAAATCCTTTCTGGAGGCCAAGTCTCTGCAGTGTCATGAACCCTGGCCTTGGGGCCAGGAAGTCTGGATTCGCCCCCCTGCTCTGACCTGTCCTCTCTGGGCCTCGTCTTCCCCCGCTGTACATTTTTGGAAGGTTAGCAGCAATAACAGAGCAGCCGCCATTTATCGAGCACTTACTGTGTGCCAGACACCATGCTAAACTCTTGAGTTACAGCATTTAATCCACACAACAGCCCTTTGGGCTAAGAGCTGTTATTTTATTTTTTAATTAAAGCATGAATGCATAGTATATTAAATAATTATGGAGCAAAAATGAGTTAACCTTTCCTGAGTGGCAGTAATTATTGCCCCTATTTTACAGATGAAGAAAGTGAGGCCCAGAGAGGAAAAGTGACTTGCTCAAGGCTACGCAGCTAGCAAGTGGCAGGTGGGGAGCAGAACATAGCTGGGCGTGTGTGTGTGTGTGTGTGTGTGTGTGTGCGCGCGCGCGCGTGCGCGCGCGCGCTCTAGGCAATCCCTGTGCTGCTGAACTACTTCTGCAGCCCCTGGGTGATATTTTGAGGTTTCAAAATCCTGTCCAGGGACTGGGACTCTCCTCTAGGAGAGGAGCTGGGCCAGGGAGAAGAGGGGCCCTCAAGTTTCCAGGCCTCCTTTTTCTGGGGCTGGAGTTGAGTAGCATCCCGCTCTGAGCAGGGCTGTCAGAGAGGGCAGAATCCTGGGATCAGACTCTGATGGGAGGAAACCAGAAGGAGGACCCAGGGCCCCCCCAGGGCAGCAACTTCATGTCCTTGGGCCCTGACTGTGTGCAGGCTCCCGTGCTAAGACTTTGTGTGTGTTTAATCCTCACCCATACCATGATGCCCCGAGAAAGCTGGGCCCTGGGAAGGAAAGCAACTTGGCCAAGGTCACTAAGCCAAGAGGGGATATTTAGATGTAATTCATGTACCCTACAACTTGGCCTCTTTTTTTCTGGTACCAGGGATGGAACTCAGGACCTTGTACTTTTGAGGCATTCGAGATGCCACTGAACTAAATCCCCAGCCCAACAATTCGGCCTTTTGGCTTCTTTTTTTTTTTTTTTTTGGTACCAGAGATTGAACTTGGGTCCTTGCGCTTTCGGAGCAGGCAGTGGAACCACTGAGCTAAATCCCCCGGCCCTATTCGGCCTTTTGAAGTGTACAGTTCAGCAGTTGTTTTTTAGAGTATTCAGATTTGTATGGACATTACTACTATCTAACTCCAGAACATTTTCATCACCCCAAAAAGGAGCCCATGCCCATGAGCAGTCACAGTGCCCTTCTCCCAGCCCCTGGCAATGTCAATGTACTTTTGTCTCCATGGACTTTCCTGTTTGGGTCGTTGAGTATAAATGGGGTCCTCCAACATGTGGCTTTTGTGTCTGTGCAGGGCATGCTCTTCACCATTGAGCCACGCTGTCCCCTGTTCCGGCTCCCATCCCAGGGACAGAGACCCCTGGGACCCCCAGGATCCTGGTGAGAGCTCATAGGGGTGTTTGTGTGCCCTGCTGGAGTCCTCCAGCCCTCTTGGGTTTGCAGAATAACTGAGTAACTGTTGTGGCCTTGCTGGCCCTTTGCAGGGCCCTCTGAGTCACCCCAGACCTGCCCCACCTGGGTGGTGTGAGCTTTGAGGGGGACACCCTCCCAGATGCGGGGGAGACCCAGCAGGACACTGGGGCTCTGTCTGCCCTGGACAGGCGGCCAGTGTGCAGAGAACAGGAAGCGGGCTGGGCCGAGACCTACTAGGTAAATACGGGCTGGGGAAGGTGCCCAGCATGGCGTGATGCCCCCCACTGCACCCTGCCAGGGGCTGGGAGCCATGGGCAGCCTGGCAGGCGGCAGATTTCGCCTGGCCACGGGCTGAGTGCCCAGGGACGCTGCTCCACGGTGGCTGCTGTGTCTTCTTCTCAGGCCCTGGGTCCAGCTGCTGTGCTTTCTCTGGCCATCTTGCCATCCTTGGTCCTCAGCCTGTTTGTCCCTTGCCTCCAATACTCATAACTGTATGCTGCCACATGCTCTAAGCTGGCCTCAGACCTAGTGTTACCACGCCTCCTCTGTTAGTGACAATGCCCTTGGTGGGTGCTACGAGATCCCCATTCTACCCGTGAGGAGACCAAGGCCCAGGAAGATCAGGTACCTGTCTCAGGGTGGCCTGTCTCATAGGTTCTAGTCCCGATTCCTTCCTCTGGAACCAGGCCATATTGGATAAGTGACTGCTCTCTAAGCCTCAGTTTCCTCCCCCGACAGGTACAGGAGGGGCTGAACACAACTTCTCTGTCCCTTCCCACGCACATGGGACAGACGGATCAGAAGGACCAGGTGCTCGTAGTCATGTTTATCTGAGGGCAGTGCAGGAAGTGGCGTCCCATGGATTGGCCAGGGAGCCCCGGGGTGGGGTGCAGAGGGTTTGCCTGGGAGTCTGAGCCCCTTCCCGGAGGTCTGGTTCCTATTCTCGCACCAGCCCCACCCCCACTCCCACAACCCCTCCCCTCCCCCCACACCCATCTTCCTGCCTTTCTGCTCCTGGTGCCTCAGTGTGCCCAGCAACCCCTATCCATATGGCCTCTGCCCTTTTATCCCATTCTTTTTTTTTTTTTTAATCTTATTATTTTGAGACAGGGTCTCGCTAAGTCACCCCAACTGGGCTTGAACTTGTGGTCCTCCTACCTCACCCTGCAGAGTGCCGGGATTACAGAGGTGTGTCACCACACCTGGCTCCTCCTGTTCTTATGGTCTAAGAAAAATATTTATTGCTGCCCCATCCTGGCTCATCCTGATGCTAAATGCTGGGGAGACAGTGGACATGAAATAGTCCTTACTTCATGGAACTAAAACTCCGGAAGGGAAGAGGCAGATGAATAGAAGAATATAAGTAAGTGTGAAAGTGTTATTATAGAAGGGCTGGAGGTGTAGCTCCGCAGTAGAGCGCTTGTCTTGCATGCCTGAGGCCCTGGGTTGCCGCCCCCCCCCCCGACTCACACCTACACACACACACACACACACACACACAACGAACACTGTGAGGGAGTGGGAGCCAGGCAGTGCAAGGAAAAACATTCCAGACAGGGAACAGCCCAGACAAAGGCTGGAGGGAGGAGAAACCATCTGCCTTCCCTCCCAGGCTGGGAGTTTCCACTCTGTGCCTCCTTGGGTGCCTTGCAAACAGGTGGTACCCGACAGACAGATGCCTGTTGGGGAATTGATCCCAGAGGGAAAGATCTGAGAGGAATCAGGTCCCCAGAGTCCCCTCCCCTGGAGTGGAGCAGCTCCGCGCGCCCAAACTTGCCCCCACATTTAAGCAGCTTTCCTTGGTCATAATCAGGAGGTTGGGATTTGGCAGAGCCGTGCCAGTGTTTCCATGAGATCAGGCAAAGCCACGGTGACCATGAGGATGGGCCCTCCTTCCACCCTCCTGGTGGGGCTGGGGGCTGAGCCAGGAGCCCTCTGCCTCCCACCGGATGCAGTATTCTTGGAGAGACTCTGCCACCCACCCTGCAGTTTGCTGTTTGTTGAGGGCTCATTCTGTGCCAGACACTGGCTCAACTCCTAGACTTTGAGCCAGGTTCTTAGGAAGCCAGAGGTGTCTGTCTGGGGCAGAAGGGAAGGACTGGAGACCTTGTCTCAGTGCTGGGTCTCACCACCCTGCTTGGGACCCTCCCTCCTGGCCCCTTCCCTGGGCCACTCTCAGGCTGCTCTGATGCCTGCAGCGCTCAACACCACTGGTCATGCCTGCTGCTTGGTTTGTCTGGTTTATTCTGTTCCCCATCAGAGGGGCAGCCCCAGGAGGGACCTCTCCCGGTTTTGTTCCTAACTGGCACAGAGCCTGGTGCACAGTGGGTCCCCAACATACTTTTGTCAACTAAATGAATAGATGAAGCGCTCCTAATCCTGCTCCTTGGGCCCTGGGATTCAGTTCCTCCCTCTGCCCACTCTGCTCTGGCTGGCATCTGTGTGCAGACTCTAGTCTGGTGTATATATCTTAAACCAGGGTTTGGACACTGGAAACAGCACATTTGGAAACCACTGCTGCGAATGCACACAGTTGGGAAGATGCCGGGAAGTGAAATGTTCACACTCTTGCCTGGTGTGGCCCCATGCTGGCATAGAGGGCCCTGTGAGCGCACACACACACACACACACACACACACACACACACGCATGTGCACACGGAAACCCAAGACACAAGAGATGCTGTGACCCAGCCCTGGCCCCGCCTTCTCCTCCCCACCTCCTCCACTCCCCTCCGCCCTAGGCTGGCCTGAGTTTGGAATGTGTAATCACAGGCTTCAGGGCAAATTAGAACCGGGAGTAAATTCTGTCCCCAGCCACAGAGAGCAGGGCAGCTTTAGGGGAGGGAGTTGGCACGGAGTGGTAGAGCTGGCCTTGTGCAAGTGCCGGTGTACGTGTGTATGTGTACACACGTATTTACATGTGAGTGTATGGGTACTATTTGGGGTGGGTGGAGGAGCCCAGGGATAGGAGTTCAGAAACCTTTACCAAGCCATTTACTCCCCAGGTGGTCTCAGCCTCAGTTTCCCTGGCCATGAAATAGGAGCAGTAGCTAGCTTTGCTCACCAGGTTCGGGGGGATCAGTGAGGGAGAGGCTGGGAGGGGGCTGGTGGATTTGGATGTGGCCTGTGACATGCCAGGGTGTAGCCCTGCAACCTGTCGGTGGGGGAGGGGAGCGGGCCGACAGGTGGATCAGAACCGATCACAACGGTGATGATAAAATATGACAAGAAGCAACCTTTGTCAAGTGTTTATAGTTGCCCATGGGACACTGGGCCCGCCTCATGTCGCAAAAGCCATACTAAATAGGAGCTATTATTCCAACCTGTTTCACAGGTAGAGAAACTGAGGCTCAGAGAGAGTACAGTGGACTGATTGTAGCAATCCTTCTTTCCCGGGGTGGCTGGGAGTTGTGAGTGAGATATGGGAAGGGCTCAGTGTGGTTCAGGCTCCAGGCCATGCTCAGCAGACTGAGGGGTTGGGTACCCTGGGCTCTGCAGCCAGCTGCTTGGCTTTTAATCCTGACTCTGTTGCTAACCTGGCCTTGGGGAAGTCACTTCAGCTTCTCTGAGCCTCAGTGACCTCATCTGTAAAAAGAGAACCCCCCCCCCCCTCCGCCAACCAGGGATTGAACTCAGGACCTTGCGCTTGTGAGGCAGGCATGGCACCACTGAGCTAAATCCCCAGTCCTCTAAAAGGAGAATTATTGCATTACCTACCTGCAGGGCAGGGTTTCTCAGCCTCAGCCCCAGTGGCGTTTAGGTCTTGTCTCGGTGTGTAGCCTTCCTGTGCATTGTAGGGTGTTTGTGGCATCCTGGGCCTTGACCCACTAGATGCCAGTAGCCCTCTCCCTCGTACAGTGTTGACCACCAAATGTGTCACCAGACATAGTCAAGTGTCCTTGGTCTAGATCTGCAAGAGGCTTGGATGAGACTGACCATGTGAGGCCCTCCGGTGGGTACCCAGCACTGTCAGAGCTACATGGTCCCAAGGACAATGTGATTTATTTTGGAATGATTATTTCATCATAACTCAAATGCTAATCATGGTTGAGGTACAAGTGAGACCAAACAGGGATCTGAACCAGGCTGGCTGACTCCAGAACTCCTGGATGGGTCTAGGCTGGGGCTCCTTAGGGCTGGGGTTCCGGTTGCTGTGAGGAGATGAAAGGACCTTCCCAGCTGTCTCTGACTTTGGGAGCTTCCTAATGGGGCCTAGGGATTCCTTTAGGAGCCACGGTGATGGAATTAGGGAAGTGTTAACTGCAGGGGGAACATGCCTGACCTCGGGGTCCCCAGTGAGGCGGGAGGGCTGTGGCTGGGAGAGTAACCCACTCCGCCATGCCTTGGCATCAATAGGCCCCCCTCCCTGCCTCAACATCCCCCCCATTCCTGGAGTGCAAGGACCAGAGTCACACAGTGGCCACAAGGGCCTGAGGATCCTGGTATGGCTCTCACTGCAGGTGGACAGGAGCTGATGCCTCCAGAGGTCCCACTGGTGCTGCCACTGAGTGGGGGCCTAGGAGGAGGCAAGGCACCCTGGTTTTACAGGGGGGGAAACCAAGGCCCTAAGAGAGGAAGTGAATCGTTCAAGGTCACACAGCGGCTCATTACCAGGGCCATTATCCGGCTTTGTCTGACTTCAGACCTGTGCTCCTGATTCTTCTTTCCTCCTTTGCTGATAATAACTGACAGCCCCCAGTGTAATCCCGGGGACACCACTGGATATGCCCGATCCCATTAACAAGGCCTATGACTCTGCAAGAAGCTACTACCATAGAGGGGGAAACTGAGGCTCAGGAGGTCAAGTGACTGGCCCATATGTGTCATTAGTAGAACTGGGATAGAACTGGAGCCTGAATGACTCCCAAGTCCAGGTGCTGCCTCCCTCTTGGTGTCTGCCAGGCTCTCTGAGCCTCCGTGTGCCTGGCCACACACCAGGCCTTCCCTCCTGGCAACTAAGGAGCAAACATGGCAGGGGGAACCAGTTTGTTCTTGTGCATATGTGTTGGTCAGGGAGCCCACAAGACAGGGCTGTTCAGAATGTCCCTGCCTCCTGAGCGGGATGGAAAGAGTTCCAGGAAATTGGCCCTCAGTGCCCAGCCCCGCCTGGCCCACAGCATGCTGCTGAGAGCAGGAGGCTGACAGCTGGCTGTCCTGTCCCTTCTCTGCCCTTGCTCCTGGCTGAGCTCTGGGTGCAGGAGCCAGCCAGACTTGTCCCTTCAGGCTGTGTGGCTGCCCCTCTGAAGGCCTCAGTTTCCTCCTCTGAGAACCGGGAGCAAATGACACCTTTGTTTTAAAGCTCTGGATTCCCGTGGGGTCTCCGGAGTGAACATGAGAGATGGGTGCCCATGGGTCAGGGTGCTCACAGCCTGGGAACAAACTGTTAGCAGGCATGGAGGCTGAGAGCGAGGTTGCAGGGCTGGGGAGGGCTTCCCAGGGGAGGGGACAGTTGAGCTGGGAACTGAGGTGGGCAGGAGTCACCCAGGCAGGGGGCAGGGAAGGGTCAGGGCCGGGAAGTCAGCTAAGGTCTGTGTAACCAGGAGAGTCGCCTGAAGTCTGGGAGCCTCGATTTCCAGTTCTGTAAAATGAGGCCACAATGATGGGGGAGACCAAGGGCCACTGGTGGGCATAGTAGGTTCGTGTGGATTTTCTGAGCACCCACTGGGCTGGAAGGTGAGGCTCAATGCTTTAGTACGCCCTCCTCTGTGGCAGGCCCTGCCCTGGGCCTGGGCTGGCAAGATCTCTGCTGATTCTCCCATTTCATAGATGAAGAAATCGAGGCTGTGAAATGGCAACTTGCTTAATGTGCTACAGTGGCTAAGTGTGGACCTGGCTTTGAACCAGGCTCTGGAGCTGGCTCCATGGGTCAGTAGGAGCGTTTGGGGTTCCAGTGTGACCCGGAGGCCCTTCCTCCTCTAGCTGGTGCCCAGGGTCACTGGCCCGAGGCAGACCCATGTCTTCAGACTCCTGAAAGAGGCCCCTGTTGCGGCTCCTGCCTGGGGCTGACCGCCAACCGCATCTGGGAGTGGCCACCCCAACCCCTGTCATTACAACGGTGGCTTTGAAGCAGCTGGTGGCATGCTGTTTGCCCACGTGGGAGGGGGCTTCCTGGAGCCCCCACCACTGGCCGAGCTCTTCCTGACTCCCCTCCTTCCCCTGCAGGCTGAGCTGTGCGGACAGACCCAGGGCCAGCATGGCAGATAGACCCAGGGCCAGCATGGCGGATCCTGGTGACAGCCCCCGTACAGGGCCTGGGGAGCTGGCAGAGCCCCCTGGGGATGAGAGTGGCACTTCTGGTGGGGAAGCCTTCCCCCTCTCCTCACTGGCCAATCTGTTTGAGGGGGACGAGGGCTCCTCTTCACCCTCACCCGCTGATGCTGGTCGCCACGCTGGCCAGGGCGATGGGCGGCCCAACCTGCGCATGAAGTTCCAGGGTGCCTTCCGAAAGGGGGTGCCCAACCCCATCGACCTGCTTGAGTCCACTCTGTATGAGTCCTCGGTGGTGCCTGGGCCCAAGAAAGCACCCATGGACTCACTCTTTGACTACGGCACCTACCGTCACCATCCCAGTGACAACAAGCGGTGGAGAAGAAAGGTCATAGAGTGAGTATTGCTGGCTGCCTGGTCAATGGTCTCCTCTCTGAATTGAATCTGTCCATCCATCCTCCGTGCATGGGATTAGTGGATGAACATCCAGAAATTCATCCGTCCATCCATCCCCTCATCTATCTGTCCATCTACTAATTCATCCATCATCTATCTATCTGTTCATCCATCCATCTACTCCTTTATACAACTATTTACCCATCTCTCTTTTCATTCATCCATCAGCTTTTTCATTCACCTCATCATCAACCCACCATTCATCTACCCATCTATCCACTTGTCTGTTCGCCTATCTAACCAACTTTTCCTTTATTCGTTATCATCCACTTATTTTTATATCTAGTGATCTATCCAGCTATCATCTACACATCTGTTCATCTAGATGCCTGTCTTTCTACTTGTCCAATCCACCCATCCACCTTCCACTGATCCCAATGTCTATCTACGTATGTGCCCATCTGTCATCCCTATGCAGCCATCTACCCATACAACCTGCTTTCCATTCATCTGCCATATACTTGTCCAGATGTACGTCTGTCCTCCAATCTGCCCACTGTTTCTGCTCGTCCAACCATTCAGCTATCAAACTATTCAGAAATCGTTCATTCATTACATTTCTAATGCTTGTAGGCCTTCTTCCTTTCATTCCCCTCCCTTCTTCCCTTCCTTCTTCCTTCTCCCCTTCTCCCTCCTTTCCTCTCTTCCTCCTTTTCTTTCTTTCCTAACCACCAATTAATCTATCCAGCTCTCTGTCTACCCATTTATTCATTCACTCATTCATTTGCCTACTCGCTGACTCATTAATTCTCTCATATTTTCATCCACTTCTCCAAGTGTCACTTTTATTCCTGAGCACCTCCCGGCTTTCTGGGGCTCATTAACAGATGGCGGCCTCGAGACATTAACCCTTTCTCCTTCATGAAGGAGGCCTGGCTGAGAGCACTGGAGAGTGTGGAGAAGCCCGTGGGAACAGTGCACAGCCCTTAACGTGCATTCTCTTCCTGACTTCACTGGGGACAGAGCCGGGACCCCCACCCCACCCCAAGTGGACCACTTCTCCTCTAAGGGGCTCTGCTGAGCTGTGCCTTGCTGTCCACTCTCAGGCCTTTGCCTGGCATCTACATGTGGTTTTTGTGGCATGCCACAAGCCTAGGTGCCTGTCACCACCTGATGAGGCTGAGCCTCCTTCCTGGTCCCTTGGGGAGACTAGTTTCTTCCCCATATTTAGTCTCATGTCTCTCTTCTCCAGGCTCCTGCTGAGTGCGTGCAGTTCATGGACCTTTCTGGGTCCTTCTTTGCTGTCCCTAACATGCCCCAAATTGACCCAGACTTGGACACTAGCCCCTTTTCTGGGTGGCCACTGTGTGTCCAGTCTGGAGATGTCCTGTAGAGGTCCAGTTCTCCTCCAGGCCTCACTGATCACAGATTCGATTACCCTTGTGGTGGCCCAATTCCCTCTCTCAGTCTGTGCCTGGCCAGGAGCCATCCCTTTATTTATTCAGCAAGTCAGATTCATGCCTGGGTATTTCTTGGGCACCTACTATGTCCTAGGCCAGTGGTGGTAAACTCATGGCACGTGTGCCACAGTGGGTACACAGCCCTGTCTGTTGGCATGCAAACTGAGTCATCCCAGCAGCAGTTATTTTTTCTAAACTAAAACTTCAGTATTCAGGTTTAATCGCAGTGTTGGCACTTTGTAATAAATAAGTGGATTTTGGGTTGCAGTTTGGGCACTCGGTTTCTAAAAGGTTTGCTTGCCATCCCTGTGCTAGGCTGTGCAGTTGCCCTGGGGGGAGCTGGACCAGATTCTGCCCCGACTCAGATGGCACCTGGGTCCTGTCAGACCAGAAGCCAGGAAAAATAGGCACAGAAGAGACAGCACTGAGGCTGGAGGGAGGGTACAGGAAGGTGGTCCTGGACGGCTTCTCGGAGGAGCTGACATCTAGGCCCAAGGCTGAGGGATAGGCAGGGAGGGGCAGCCCCGCATCAAGGAGGGTGTCCCAGCTTGGGGAGGCTCGGGCAAGGGCTGAGACAGGCAGGCCCAAGGACCATGGCCTCCCAGTCAGTCTTGCTGCTGGATACTTTGCAGGACCCTTGCTTGGAGGGGAAACTGATTCCAGGGCAGCAGAGTGCCCCAGTGTCCCTCCCCCTCCATCTGTCCCCAGGCCCTCCGAGGTCTTGTTGGATGCTGGGGGCTCAGTGTCTCCTGTCCCCTCCCTCAGTCCTTCCAAGGCCTCACACCCCAATAAGCATAGTTGGAGGCGGTGGAGGGGCCCTGGGGGAACTGGGGTGCAGCAGCCTCAGTGAGGCCTGGCAGGGGCAGTGCTCAGGTTCCAAGCTCAGGAGCCATGAGACGGGGCTGGCAGATGCCCTGGTTAGTGGCTGTCCCAGCATGTGCCCTGTCCATGAGGGAGCACCTCTTTCCCCATGGGGGACCTCCTTTCCCGGGACCCCCATCCGGGCCCTGGGCAGCAGAACCAGAGCAACTAACTGGCTGCTCCCTCCAATGGGCAGGTGGCAGGCTGAAGCCAAATGCCAGCTTTGCTGACCCCCACAGCCTGCCCTGCCTCAGTCTCTCCAACCCTGGCCCTGCTACAGCTCTCTAAGGGTTTGCTCTCTGCTCTTGCCCCTGCCTCTCCCTCTCCCTCCCAGACTGTCTGCCTCCATTTCTCCTCTGCATCCTCTTGTGCCTTTCTTTCACCGATTCTGATTCCCCTTGGCTGGGTGAGAACATGACAGAGAGAGGAAGGGTTCCTGCCTCAAGGTGCCCCAGACTGGCTTTCTCTCCCAGAACCCAGCCCACCCCATTAATGTTTGTTGAATGACCGAATTGAGTCTCCAAGCCCTCCGATTCACATCTGTTTTTCAGTTTACTTTCTCTCCCTCCCTCCCTGAACCCTCTCGGGATGAAGCCCTTTCTCCACCCCGCTGGGGCTCGGCATCTCTCCCTTGCACAGGTGAACAGCAGGCACGGCAGGCACTCGGCAGCAGGGGTAATCACAATAACATTTACTGTGTGGTGGGCCCTGGGCTCAGTACCTATTAGCACGGCCCCGTGTGTCCCAAATGTCTGTTGAATGAACGAATTAGTGCGTGAGTGATGGAATGAATGAATGAGATACTCTGCCTTTCAGTTTTTTGTTCTTTATTTTCTCTGTCTCCTTCAGTCCTTGTCTGCCTTAGTTTGTACTCAACAAATGACAAGTGGATAGATGGGTGGATGGGTGGATGGATAGATGGATGGGTGGGTGGGTGAGTGGATGGGAGTGTGTGTGGATAGATGGGTGGGTGGGTGGATGCATGGGAAGATAGATGGGCAGGCAGGCTTGTGTTTATTTCTTTCTGTTTTTACGCAACACACAGTAGGTACAAGGCATGTTTTATTGGATAAAACATTCCTTGGTGTTTCCAGCTATCCTTTCCCCTTAGTCCCTTAGTCTGGTCCTTCCCTGTGGCTTCAGTTCCCGGCCCCATCCCTGGATCCCTAAGTCAAGAGACAGTGGGGAACATGGGGGACAAGCACCCCACCACCCTTCTTCCCTACTCCCTCCAGGAAGCAGCCGCAGAGCCCCAAAGCTCCTGCACCCCAGCCACCCCCCATCCTTAAAGTCTTCAATCGGCCCATCCTCTTTGACATCGTGTCCCGGGGCTCCACCGCTGACCTGGACGGGCTGCTCCCTTTCTTGCTGACCCACAAGAAGCGCCTGACTGACGAGGAGTTCCGGGGTGAGCCACTCAGGCGGGCATAGCTGGGGGCCTGGCATTGGGAGTTCCATTTCCCCTCAGCATTTCCTCTTGGGTCAGAGGACTCCAGATGAGCACTGTATAGGGAGTCTGGTCCAGTGTGTCCTTTGCCATGTTGCTTAACTTCTCTGGGCCTTGGCTACCTCCACTGATTCCTTCTGCCTTTATGAAAAGGTCAGTGTGGTAGGTAAGCAATCTATCCGAATGGGTTCAAATCCTGTGTTCACCAGTTAAGGTGCATGTGACTTCTCAGCGCTTCAATATCCACATCTGTAAACTGAACAGTCACACCAGTGTGGGCCTGACCGCTGAGGAAAGATTGCTCCATAAAGTGCCAAGCACAAGACAGCTGGGGTCCTCTCTGAGGGGAGCGTCTGTCTGGGATTCCTGCCTCCACTGTTGGGGAGCCCCCCACCCCATCCCAACCCTGGGCATCCCTGCTTGGGATGACACCCAGCTCACTTCCTGCAGCCCAGAGTTTGGCCTCCAGCCTTGTCTAAGCCTGTAAATCAGGGGCGGTGGCTGCATCCCCTTTGTCCAGGTCAGCGCCATCATGGGCTGTGGGCCTCGCAGCCACGATCACGTGGTCAGATGATCCCATAGCGCAGTATTCAGTGTTGAAGTGTGGCACCTGCTGCAAAGAGGGGCCTGTCTCAGGCTGGCTCCTGTTGGTGTGCAGCTCAGGTCTAAGAAAGCTTCAGGCCATTTTTCGAGACTTTAGTTACTTTAAGTAAATTAAATGCCAGAACAAGGTAATGGAGTCCGTGGGTCAATTCCCACACAAACATTTATCAATCTGATTCTTAACAGAAAACAATACAACGCAGTGTCTTTGTGTCCCTCAGTAGAAAATGACGATTTATATTCACTTGTGCTGGGTATGCTGGTCCACTCTGTGGTCCACAAGTTCAAGCCCAGCTTGGGCAGCTTAGTGACTTAGCAAGACCTTTTCAAAGAGAACAAAGGGGCAGGAGGCACTGGGGATATAGCTTAGTGTAAAGGCCCTGGGTTCAATTCCCAGTACCAGGAAAAAAATTTGTTCATGGTGCCAGGTCATGGAAGGCAGCCTTGTTTGGGGGCACAAGTGTGGAGTGGCCCCTCCAAGGGGAGGGGAAGTCGAGGATCTCTTGCTGCCTCTGAATATCTCCGTGGCTGTGCGGGTGAGCTCACTGGGAAATAAGCTCATCTAAGCCCCAGCCAAGGCCCCTCCTGGCACACCCTATTTGTCTGGCAAAGCTGGGGCTTGCTAAGGCTTCTGCCTTCTGAGTTAACTAACACCAAGCAGCGGCTCCCATCTAGTCCGGAAACCCCAGACATGCGCGTTTGTGCATGTGCATGTGTGGGGGCGCCGGTCCCAGAGGTCGCAGAGGTCAGTGTGGGTGTGGAGGGGGGACTTACCGGGCTCACGATGCTAATTAAGCTGCAGGGTCCCTGGCTTGCTCAGCCCCCTTCCAAAGTCCTGGGCCTACTTTTGCATTCATATTTGTGGGATTTTGTAACCAGGGCTCCCAAATTGTACAAGCCCGAGGCTCCACTAAACCTGCATCCGCCCCTGCATTTTTTATAGCTAGAGGCCGATGAGCTCATCTGATTTTCAGGGGAGCTCCCCCCCCCCCCCAATTCACAACGTCCTATTTGGCAATTGGCAATTTAGAGCTCTTGGCTGCAGCAGCCTCTTGGACTAAGACACTGCCACCTGGTGGCCAGGCTGTGGAACTGCGTGTCTTGATCCATCTGGGCAGCCTCAGCTCCTCCTCCTCCTCCTGTCTTTGCCCAGGGCTCAGACTATAGCTATGTTTGAAGGTCTGGAAGCCCAGATCCAGGGCCTGGTTCCATTTTGGATCACTTGTGATTTGGGGTTACCTGGGGTGCCCAGCTCTCCGACTTCTGCAATTGGTTATTGGGCGCTGTGCTAGCAGGGGGTAAACAGTGACAGGAGCTGATGAGTGAAGCCGATGTGACCTGGCCTTCAAGTGATTCACAAGCTCCTAGGGGAGACTGCATTGGCCAAGCAATCACAGAAATAAACACACAGTCGCAAACAGTAATGGCTGTATTGGAGGATTTGAGCTACCCAGAGGAAATCCCGGAGAACATCTTGGGGAGAGGACGCTTGAGCTGGGTCTGAATGAGTTGCATTAACCTGGTGAAGAGAAAAGCGAGGAGTGGGTGAAGGGACAGCATGCACAAGGGCCCTGCTCAGGGAGAGTTGCACCTCTGAGATGACCATTGCTACTGCTAGGTGGAAAGTGGGCAAGGGAAGGCCAGAGAGGCCAGGGACAGCCAAGGTGTCTTGGGCATGTGCAAAACAGACACTGGGCCAAGGTGGTGGCAGCGAAGATAAAAGAGCTGTAAAGAAACTGGAGAAAAAGGAGACCAATGAACAGGACATGCTGGGGGTGGACCTGGCAGAGCAAGGAGGGCAAAATCAAGGCTTCTTGCTGGACAGGGGCACTGTGCTCTGAGATGAGGACACATGCAGGCTGGAGTGGGCTGGGGAGGGATAGGTATGAGGCTGGCAAGGACAGCTGCCAGTCGCTGGACAACAGGAAACGCTGATGAAGGGGCTTGATGGCCCTGAGGCCAGAGCGGTGCATGGTTGTCCCTGAGTCTTCACACGATCCCAGAGGCAGCCCCTGGCTTACAGTGATGGGCAGTCAGAGTCACTCATTCAGGAAATCCTCACCTGGTGTCCCTTCTGGCCTGGGAGCCCGAGGTACAGCAGGAAGCAGCTGGGGACCAAGGCTTGTCCAAGCAACCTTGCTCTTGGGGTCTGGGCCTAGAAGTCGGTTGTCCCCAAGGCTTTTAAATTCTTTCCACTACTTCTTGGCATGCAAGGAAAAGGTTCCTAAAGTCCCTCCCATGGGAGAATAATCACAACATACATTTATTTATGTATTCATTTATTCTAGTGCAGGGAATTGAACCCAGGGCCTCCTGCATGCTAGGCAAGCACTCTACCACTGGGCTGCATCCCCAGCCCTTTATTTTGTATATTTTGAGACAAGCTCTTGCTAAGTTGCCTAGCCTGGCTTTGAACTTCCCATCCTCCTGCCTCAGTCTCCCAAGTCCCTGGGACGTCAGGTGTGTGCCACTACACCCAGCAACAGCAATATTTATTGAGGGCTCCTATCTGCCTGGTTCTGGGCTAGTCAGTGACTATTGACTAGCTCATAGAATTGTCTTCATAGCTTCGATTTAACTAGAAAAGAAAGTAAGCAGAGAAAGGGTCGCAGGCGGTCAGGAGCAAAGCTGGTACTGGAACCCCAGGGTGGGTGGCTGCAAGTGGCCCTCGACCCACACCTGGTCTCCCACCCCAAGGGCAGTCCTGGGCCCTCAATGTGAGGTTGCCTTCCCCAGGCCCATTTCACATGGGAGTTTTCTTTTCACTGACTCACTCTTTTGAGATAGAAATCAACTTCTGTAACCAGAGAAATAATTACAAGGAAAAGAAAATCACCAAGGGACATTGCAGGCCTTACTGAGAGGCAGCGAGGACCCAGAGTCCCAAGGGTACACTGACCTCACGAACAGTTTGATGGGTTAATACCTTCGGTGTTACTGTCCTTGGAATCCCCAAGACTTGCTCCCACTGCCTATGGTGATTCACATCCTCTGCATTCAGCATACACTTTGGGGCACATTGCACCCTCCACTCCCCTTCAGGGCACCCGTGTAATTGTTTCACGGGGAAAGGGATTCTGTGTTCCAGTAAATGGGCAGATGCAGCCTAGTGTTTCTTGCTTTCAGAGCCCCACAGTCTCTGTTAAAGGCCCTGAGAAGTCCTGCAGTAAAAGAATATATTTGACTTTGTGCTTTGTTTTGTTTTATTTTTTCTGGGACTGAGGATTGAACCCAGGGCCTCCCGGAGGCCAAGAAAATGCTCTACCACTGAGCTGCAACCTTGGCTTGGTTGACTTTAACTCTGCATTCACATATATTTTTTTTACAAAAAATTCCCCCAAATATGATTGATTAAAATATAGGCTGTGGTCTCCCACATTTCCAAGCATTTCTACTCCCATGAGTTTAGCATCATAAGAGGCAGATAGAGTGGCCCCGTGTCCCTACCAGACAGATGGGGGAACAGCCTGGAGAGGTAGCATGACAGAGTCCAGGGCCTCTGGCTTCCTGCCCAGCAGCCCAGGGCTGAGCCCGCCTCATCCTATACTCATTCTCATTCTGTCCTCCAGAGCCATCCACGGGGAAGACCTGCCTGCCCAAGGCCCTGCTGAACCTGAGCAATGGCCGAAATGACACCATCCCTCTGCTCCTGGACATTGCTGAGCGCACAGGCAACATGCGAGAGTTCATCAACTCGCCCTTCCGAGACATCTACTACCGAGGTGGGGCCCCGGGGAGGTGGAGAGGGCATCCAAAGCCACATATCCTTGCTCATCTGACCCCTGAGAGCTTTGGTTTGGGCCTCAAGTGCTAACACATACCCAGGAAGTCACTGTTGAGTGAGTGAGTGAGTGGATGGATGGATGGATGGATGGATGGATGGGAAATGACTATCTCTGCCACTCTGACGTTTTGAGCTTTGGAATCAGAAATGCCAAGACTGGAGATGTGGTGAGCCTAGTGGTCTGTGAGCCCGGAATTCTGGACCTAGGAGGTGATGGGATTGAACATGGAGGCTCTGTGGAAATGAACCTGAGCCAGCAGTGCTGGGATGAAGGCAGCAGGTGCCCGAGCCCTCCTGTTCTCGCTTCTGAGAGTCTATGAATCAAATCTGGCCTTTCAGATTCCTTGATGTTAACATTCAACGTCCATGACTTTTATATGCCAAGTTGAAAATTCTGTGCAGCAAGCTGCCTTTGTTTCCTGTTGGATTAAAGCAGCACATGTGTCTGAAAAGCTCTGCCCACTGGGATCCCACAAGTTGGATAGCCTTTGAACTTAAAATTCTACTTCTACAATGCACAGACCTAGGGCTTTATGCGCCCCCAATTCTACATCCTGGGAAGCATATGGAGCCCCGGGTACTACCTTCTGATGTTGCTGGCCAAGGCTCGGGCCTGCAGCCCCCACCTTGATTTTCATATTCAGTACCCCACTTTTTACCCCAAGCAAGCCTGGTGGGGTCTCTGTCAAGGCGGACCCCTGGATGACTGTCACCCCACCCCCAGGCCAGACTGCCCTGCACATCGCCATTGAACGCCGCTGCAAACACTATGTGGAGCTCCTGGTGGCCCAGGGAGCTGATGTGCATGCCCAGGCCCGTGGGCGCTTCTTCCAGCCCAAGGACGAGGGTGGCTACTTCTACTTTGGTGAGAAGGGGCCTGCTGGGGCGGGGGGCCCAGGGGAGCTCAGGGTAGGAGATATGAGGTGGACTGAAAACAATCCTGGCCACCCCTCAGACACTCAGAGCTGCGCTGGCCACTGGCCTATGTGGGTCTTGCCCACTGAGACCTTGCATCTAAGGGGTGAGCAGTAGGGAGAGCTTGGGAATAGGGGCTCAGCTTCCTCATCTGTGTAGACAGGCTCTTGAGAACATCCAGCACGCTATGCGGTGTCAGCACCCAGCACCTACTTTTCATATCCTTATGCTGGAACCAACGGTCAAATCCTCAGCCCCAAACTCCATCACTACCATATTATCACAGTTGGACTAAAGAAATATTTTGAATATCACCCCTGCTTAGGGGTACATGTTATGTGAGGCTCAGAGACATAGTCCCACAAAGAATTCCACCATCCATCGTAGTAGTCCAGGCTTCCACTGACTCCAAATCACAGCTACGCCCGTGAATAGCCATACTGGATGGCTACACCCAAATAACCGTGCCTCAAGTAACCACGCCCACGAATAGCCATACCCCCAAATATCTATGTCCTCAAATACATCCCAAATAGCCATGCCCGCAAATAGCTACATCCTGAATAACCATGCCCCTAGTGGGGACAGCCTGAATAGCCTCACCTATAGGTAGCAATATACCCAAATACCCATGTCCCCCAATACTCATCCCAATTGCCTGAATAACCACATTCAGGAATAGCCACGCCCATGAGTAGAAACCTCCGGGTCCTCAAATATTCATGCCTCCAATATTGTGCCCCAAATTAGCTATGCTCCGATTGGCCACACCCCGCCCGGATCGCCACGCCCATGAGCTGCCACCCCACCCTCCAACCACCACTGGCCCCGAATCCCCTCCCCCCGAGAGGCCACGCCCACCTCCCACCCCGGCACGACTGTGTGGTCTTCGTGGCTGTAGGTGCCTTGCGCTTGTCCGGCCCCAAGGCCGGGGTGTCTGTCCGCCCTGGGCCGCGCACTGATCTTCCCCGTCCGCCCGCCTTGCCCGCAGGGGAGCTGCCACTGTCGCTGGCTGCCTGCACCAACCAGCCGCACATCGTCAACTACCTGACCGAGAACCCGCACAAGAAGGCCGACATGCGGCGGCAGGACTCGCGCGGCAACACCGTGCTGCACGCGCTGGTGGCCATCGCCGACAACACCCGCGAGAACACCAAGTTTGTCACCAAGATGTACGACCTGCTGCTGCTCAAGTGCGCCCGCCTCTTCCCCGACAGCAACCTGGAGGCCGTGCTCAACAACGACGGCCTCTCACCGCTCATGATGGCCGCCAAAACCGGCAAGATTGGAGTGAGTGGGGGCAGGCCCGCCCGCGCACACACACACACACACACACACACACACACACACGCTGCTGCTGCCGCCAGTCATTATTAATACGTGCACCCACCTTCCAATTTGCCAGTCCCAGTGTGCAAATGTCTTAACTCAAGAAACTGCTATGGCTCCCTAGTGTCCAGCCAAGCTACTCAGCTTCATCCCAGAGCCTCTCACTGGGCGCTCACCCTCTGCTCCACCAGCCAGGTTCAGCTGCTGATATAAAACTGAGGCTCAGGGCCCCAGCTCTGTCCTCCCAGCTCCTAACCTGTGGAGTAGCCAGGCACAATGCTTCCCCTCTCTGGGCCGCACACTACAGGACCTAGAACCGTTTTCAGTCTCAGCACCGCCTTTGGACTGGATGGTTCTTTGCTGTGGGGTGCCCTGTGCGTGGTAGGAAGCTTAGCTGCATCTCCTGGCCTTGATAGACAGGCTGCCTCTTTCCCACTTGTGACTGCCGGAAGTGTCTCAGGCATTGCCAGGTTGCCATTGCCCCGATTGAGAGCCAAGCCTGGGGAATAACTGCTTTGGCCCTGGCTCTTCATCTTCCCTTCGTGTGGGGTCAGGCCTTGGATCTCCCTTCTTTGGGCCCGAGTTTCCTTGTCTATAAAATGGGGCTAATAATAGTGCCCTCTGGTATAGTGTTACTGTGACAATTAAAGGAGGTGAGCCACATAAAAATCTTCAAAAGAGCTCAGGTAGGAAGTGCTCAGTAAGTGGTAGGGCTATGACTCCATTAAAAATATAATAGAGCCAGGGATTTAGCTCAGTGGTTCCCGCACCTGCCTCGAAAACGCAAGGTCCTGAGTTCGATCCCTAATATCACACACACACACACACACACACAAATATATATATATGGCTGGGGTTGTAGCTTGTAGCTCAGTGCAAAGGCCAGGTTCAGTCTCCAGTAAACACCCCCTAAAAAGCAAAAATTGCCAGGCATAGTGGCTACTGGGGAGGCTCAAGCAAGAGGATCTTGAGTTTGAGGCCAGCCTGGGCAACATGGTGAGAACTAGTCTCAAGGAAAAAAAATATGTGTATGTTCATGCATGCATGCATGTATTTTATGTATATGTTTAGCAAAAGCTACTACAATCACAGTTGTACTAGAGTTCTGAGGTGGGAGGGAAGACCACCCCTACTTTGTCCTACTATACTGTGTGACCTTGGCCAGTTCCTCCTCATGCCTCAGTTTCCCTGTGTGTAAGGTAAAGATTGCAGTGATAGTAATAGGACTTTTACGGTCAGGATTAATGTGTTAGTAAGAAGATCGAGTCATTGCTGTTTAACTCCACAAGGAAGGTCTTTTTCATCGCTAGGACGGTTAAGCCTTGCCCAGGTTTGGCCCTGGCTGTGTGGCCTCGGGGAACACCTTTGTGCCTCCGAGGCTCCTTTGACTCATCTGTAACCCCAGATGAGAGTAAGAATGAAACGAGATGATGGCACAAGATGTGGCGAGCAGTGGTGCTGAGTGGTTTCCTGCACTCCGTCCTGGTCTCTGGGGAACAGAGAGGGGCCGAGTGGCAGACTGCCCAGGGCCCTCTCCCCACCTTGTCCCGTGCAGATCTTTCAGCACATCATCCGGCGGGAGGTGACTGATGAGGACACACGGCACCTGTCCCGCAAGTTCAAGGACTGGGCCTATGGCCCCGTGTATTCCTCGCTCTATGACCTCTCCTCCTTGGACACGTGCGGGGAAGAGGCCTCTGTGCTAGAGATCCTGGTGTACAACAGCAAGATCGAGGTGGGCACCAGGGCACGGTGGGCACGGGGAAGGAGGGGGGCGGCTGGGAGCATGGACTGGGCTGGTGGGGCTTGAGAATCCATACCTCTGTGACCCAGAGTCATGGGTCTGGGGGCTGAGCGCAAGGGAAGGTGCCAACTAAGCGCCCAGAAAGTGTCTTTGGGGCCTTAAGGAAATAAGCAAGGCTTGGGGTGCAGGTGGGCTTGATTGGGCTCTTCTTGGCTCTGCCACTTTACATGCTGTGACTCAGGATGATGACTTACACTCTCTGGGTCTCTGCTTTCTCATTTGTTACCTGGGGAGAAGGATAATGTCTACCCCACAGGGTTGTTGGGAGGACCAGATGGGTTAATTTTAGAACACAGTATAGACATTGTGTGTCAGTGTTATCATTAGTGGTCCTTACATGAAGTTTCAAAAGCCCCTTTCTTTCACTTTGTGTTTTGTGAACATCGTTCTGCACTATTAAATACTCTTCTGAAATACCAATGCTGCATGTAAATAAATGCACACACACTAATGACTCATTCCTCTGCTGTTGGTCGTTTGGGTTGGTTTCTGCCTTTAACTATAAGGAATAAGCTACACAAGCATTTTTGTGGCTGTACTGTCACACAAATCCACAGTTAGGAAGAAATTCAAGTCATTAGAGATAATTGGATGTTGCACAAATGAAGCAGAAAATGCTGGGGAGTGGGCGTGGGTGGTCTCCTTCCTAGCCCTGCCCTGTGGCTTATGGCTCTGTAAGCTCAGCTTTCCTTGAAAGACCACACTTCCTTCCTCTAAATGAGTAACCAATTTGATTCAGATCAGGGTTTGCAGGTTTAGTTTAGCATTTCTGGTGCAAACTCTGATTGATTGGTAGAGTCTACCCAGGGAACTGCAAAGAGCACTGTTGTGCAGGGCTCAATTATTGATGTCTGGCCTGGATTCAGAATTGGAGAATTGAGATGAGTTAATCGTTTATCAATATTTGAGCTAAATTTTCATCTTGCTCCCTGGATTAGAATTTGAGGATGGAGCCCAGGCATTTATGTTTTTTGCCAACAGCACAGTACTGTTCACAGATTGGAATTTGATTTTGCTTTTGCCTTTTTTTTTTTTTTTTTGGTACTGGAGATCGAACTTGGGTCCTTGCGCTTGCAGGGCAGGCGGCAGAACCACTGAGAGGATGTACAGTGTCAGCCTCTTTTTTTGTAATACTAATTGACATTTTCTTTTTATATGGAATAATTATAAAGCCTTTATTTTTATTGTGCTCTTTCTGTTTACCAAATAAATAGAGGAATTCTTTTTTTTTTTTTTTCCAAATTTGGAGCTTATTTTTGTAGCTTGTATGAGGTATGGATCTAATGTTATCTTTTTTTCCAAATAGATCTCTCAGTTGTCTGCCACCATTTCATTAAGATCCCATCTATGCATCAGTGATTTAAATTTTTGTATGTGCTTGAGTATATTTCTGGATTTCTGCTCTATTCTATTAAACTCTGTCTATTCATTTGCAAGTATTTCACATTTTTAGTGACAGAGATTTGGTAGAATGATTTAATGTGAGGGAGAACTAGACACTCCTCCCTCATGGTCCTTTTTTTTCCCTAAAATATCAAGGTTTCCAGATACTTTCATACTTACTTTCCTACATGGTCTTTATATCAAACTATCTAATTCTATGAAGAATTTGCTGGTATTTTTATTAAATTATTTATAAATACATTTTAGGCATCTTTCTAATGTTGAGTTATTCTACCCAAGAACAAGGACTATCTTTCCATTCATTCATGTCTACTTGTATATGTTTCAGGCCTTTTAAAAGTGCTCCCCATGGGGCTGGAGATTTAGCCCAGTGGTTCTGCTGCCTGCCTTGCAAGCACAAGGACCCAAGTTCGATCCCCGGTACCCCCCCAAAAAAGTGCTCCTCCTATACATTTTGCACATTTCTTATTAAGTTTATATCTAAGCATTTTCATTATTACTACTGTAAATGAGTATTTACTCACTGTTACACCTTTTGATTTATTTTTGTGTATAGAGACGATTGATTTCTCTATGTTAATTTCATATCCTGCTAGCCTGCCTAATTCATTTATTGCTTGAGTTTGAGCATTGATTCTGATTTTCCAGGTATACTACTATATCATTTATAAATAGAAATAGTTTTACTTTATATTTTCCAATTCTGTGTCACTAATCAATTATTCCTGTCTAATTGCATTGGCTCATCCTCTAGTGCAATAGTGAATAGTAGCAGGGACAATGAGCATCTGAATGAGTTTGTTTCTGATCTTAGTGGATAGGCTGTCCGCGTCGTCTTTTAATAGATGCTGGCTTTGGAACTAAAGCTTATATTTTTTCATGGTAAGGAAGTATCCATCAATTTCTAGTTTCCTGAGTTTTTAAAATTAGAAATAAATGTTGGATTTTAGCAAAGGTTTTTTCAGCATCATTGGAGACTATCAGATGATTCTTAATACAATATATTTTATTATAATATTGAATCAACCTTGCATTGCTAGAATAAATCCCCCTTAGTCTTATTGAATTATTTTCCTAACATGATGATGTCTAAGTCTATCTTGTGCTGCTATAATAGAACACCAGAAACTGAGTGAAGTATAAAGAAAAGTATTTCTCACGATTGTGGAGGCTGGGAAGTCCAAGGTCAGGGAGCTGGCATGTGGTGAGGGCCTTTGGTGTGTGAGTCCATGGCAGAAGACAGAAGGGCGCAAGAGGGAGAAGGAAGGGGGCCTGCACTTAGCCTTCTGTGCCGAACCTTCTTACACATGATGAGCCCATCACCCCATTCATGAAGGCAGAGCCTCTGCCTCTCCTTAGACCCGAGTCTTCAGCATGGTTGCACTGAGTATTAAGTTTCCAGCGCAAGCTTTTTAGGGGAGACATTGAAAGCACAGCAGATGCTGATTTTGTTTACTAGTATTTGTATGTGACGCTTGTTTAGGTACCGGTGTTGTATTTGCTTCAGAAAAATAATTTGGAAGTTTACCTTTATTTCTCACGCACCAGAGGAATTTATGTAGCATTGAAACCACCTGGTGTTTGAAAGTTTATACCGCCTGTGAAATCTGGTAGGCCTGGTGCTTTTGTTGTAGGAAATTCCTTTCAAGTTTTCTCTTTATTCTAAGAGTGATCTGTTAACGCTTTCTATCTCTAATGAAATCATTTTGGTAAACGATCCTTTTCTAGGTAATTATCCATTTCATTTACACTTTCAGATTTATTTACGTAACTAATTGCAAACTAGTCTCATGAATTTTTTAAATTTTCACTTTTTAATAGCTATCTCCCCAGTTTATATTTGGGTTTTTCCCCTCTTTCCTTGACTGAGTTAGTTAGTGGCTTGTCTATTCTGTTAATTTTTCTAAAACCCAGAACTTTAATTCCATAAACCTATTGTCTTGCAGTTCTCTATTTCATCAACTTATGAGTTTATCTTTATAATTCTATCTTTGCGCTTTACTTTGTTTTTGCTTTGATGACGTTTTTTCCGTCTTTTTAATTTGCTTTCATTTTATTTATCTGTTTATGGCTATGAATTTTCCTCTTACTGCTTTCAATGTATCAAGTTTTGGCATGTTATGTTTTCATTCTGTTGACTAATTTTAAAATGAGGAAACTCTAGTAATTTCTGAGTAACATAACTGGCTACATCAAAAGAATTAACTTTAGCTCTGAATGGGTTATCCTAGAAATTAAGCCTTTTTTCCTTGGACATACTAGGGATCAAGCCCAGGGGTACTCTACCGCTGAGTTACACCCCCAGGCCTTTTTTCTTTTTATTTTATTTTAACACGGTGTCTTGGTAAGCCGCCAAGAACACGAACATGAACATGAACTTCTGATCCTCTTGCCTCAGACTTCCTCACTGGTGGGATTACAGGCATGCGTTACTGTGCCCGGCCTCAAGCCTTTTCTTTTCTAATTCTGCTGCCAAAAGATGCCAGTTTTGGTAACATTCGTGTTTAACAACCAATTTCTAACAAGATGACACATTATCAATTTGTCCAGAAATAGTTATTGGGCACCTTTTATGGACCAGTCTCCAAGCTAGCCAGACCTGGGGGTAAAACCAGGGAGCAAGACAAACATGGCCCTTGTCTTTGTGAGTCCCCAGTCCACCTAAGAAGACATCTTTTAAACCGGTGATTTCCAACAATTTAGTCATTACCCAGACACCAAACACATTATGGTGAGGGAAGGGGGAGGCAGGAAGTTGAGGGTGGTGGTTTTTCAGTCTCCCCATTCCCACATCCATATGGTAATAGAAAATGCTTTGGGAGTAACTGGCATTGTGTCAAGAGACTTGCAAATGTGAACTTATTTAAACCCTACAGAAACCATTAGGGGTTGGGTACCTCTGTGTTCCATGCTTCACAAAGGGGGAAACTGAGGCTAAGAGGTAAGTGTCTTGGCCTTGATCACATCATTGAGAGTTGTTGGAGTGGACCTTTAGCACCAGGCAGTCCGCATTGTACTCTATGCTCTTACCTGTTTCATCTCATGAGTTTCCAAGCTAGCGGAATTGTGGGAAGAATGCCGAGATCAGTGCAGTAGGAGCCTTTGGGTTGCCACTGACAGCACACAACTGAAACCAGCTCAGGCTTGAAGGGGCATCTGTATGCTTGTGGCTTGCAAAGAAGGGTGGAACAGCCAGATACTCAGCAGACAGGGGTGCAGTTGAGCCTCTGGAGGAACTACAGGGGCAGACTCTAATGCCAGGTGGGCTTTCTCTGTCCGAGACTCCACTCTGCCACTCTACACCTCCTCCTCCATCACAGAAATGTCCTCCCTCAGACTGGAGACCATGGCTGCCATTATGCCAACCCTGTGCTTTCAGCCTGAAAGACTCAGGACTGCTAGGGCCAATTGGAATCCATTGCCCATCCCTGGATCAATCCTTGAACCCAAGTGAGTGAAGGCTGTGAGAGAGAACAGGGTGCTTTCATGGGGAGAACTCCAGGGCAGGGTCACTGGAGCCCTTCTTTATTTTGGAGCACAAACAGTGAATACAGTAAGAATGAAGTAGCCTCTTCCTTTGAGAGTATCCCAGACCAGCAAGTGGGAGGAGTTACAGATTGAAAGCTCCCAGCTATATTGCATGCAGAGTTCCAAGCTACAAATCCATACTGGGGTTTATAAGACGGAAGATTTTAAATTGGGAGAATCAGGAATTCCAGGATTGGGAAATGGGATGGAAGAAGGAATTTCCAGGACAAGAGACCAAAGTATGTTTAAGAGCAGTTGCAGCTGACTGTCTTGCAGGGGCCAAGGTGTGGGGCTTGCTTAGGTTGACACAGACGTGCACAGAAACCTGAGCAGGGCCGAAAAGAGCTTCACACTTTCCATGCTAGCTCTTGGGGGGCTGGACTGGTACCTTGCCCTCCAACACAGGCTCAAGGCTGGCTTGCTACTGCCAGGGGTGGCTTATCCGTTATCCTCCATCTTCCCAGCAGCCCTGCAGATCAAACCTTTGAGGCCCTGTCCTACACAGAGGGACCTGAAGCTTCCGGAAGTCACTTGTCTCTGGGCAGGTCACCCTTAAGTACAGCTCAGCTCTTTCCTTGGTGCCAGTGGTTCCCCAAGTGTTCTTAAAGCTTCTGAGCAAGGTCACCTTCTGAATTAGTCTCAGGGGCAGTGGCCTGAGTTTGTCAGCTTCCTAAAGAAGCTGAGAATAGCTGCTCTGGCCTGCACTTCCATCCACAGGATCGAAAATCAGCTGAGCTTCAAGAAATTCTCAGGTTACATCACCCTTAAAACCCACAACAGAAGTCAGTGACCTTTTCCCCCTTGGGTTTGGCCTTATTACCCATCAGGCCTGAAAACAGTGTATCGTGACATCTTAAAGCTACGTGGCCCTTGGCCAGAATCAGAGGGAAAAGACTGAATTTGTGTGCATGAAGGTTGCTCATGCTGTGGTATGGGCAGTCTTCGTTTCTGCTCTACCACAGTACCCATTTGAGGGCAGGGCTGGCCGCTCCATCAACACCAGGGCATAGACAGGGACTTTAAACATGCCCTTTGTATCTGCTGCTGACAAGAGTTTCTCAAATCCCATATTTAGCACTGGGCTCTGTGAAGCCAGCAGCTTTCTAAAGCGACTGGCCAAGGGTTTCTCTTGTTTTTATCACAACAGCTGCATCCCCTGAGTTTTCAACTCAGTAGCAGGAATCCACTGGGTAGTGGCTTTTCCAGATGTACCCTCCTGTGCTGAATGGTCCAGAAGTGGGCCTGTTGGCAAGAAAAACAGGAAGACCAGAGAAGCAAAGCAGACAGCAGGATTCAATTACTGAAAAGGAAACCATATTATCGATCTGCCTTTTAAAGGCATCTGCCTGCAGGGAGAACTCCAGAACTCTGCTGGCTCCAAATGGAAATTTCCGCAGCAAAAGTTCACATCCTTTTGCAATACAGAAAGCTGGTTTGATTCTAGGATGGGTGACTTGGCTAACGTTTTCATTTAGGTGAAAGGCTCCAACAAGAATTTCTGATGATCGTTTTCCCTGGTCAATATCATCCCAGGGCATACCGGGCCCCAGTGCACTGTGAGGTCCGGTTTGGATCCAGCTTTAATCTGGTCTCTAAATTAGAAACTGTCATCAGCAGGGTTCAGCCCATTGGCTCAGTATGTCACAGCTGTAAGCATTAAACATTTCCAAAAAACAGTAACAATTTTATGTGACCCCTTTCTCCAAAACCTCAAAGCCCACTATAATCAATCTTTGAAAGAGAGGAGCTGGAACATGGTTTTTATTCATACATTGTGGGCGAGAAAGTCAATGCCACCAAGGTCTTCCATGGTCCTGGGTCATGGCCCAGAGCAAGCCATCTTGTCTTTCTTGTGTCCACTCATTCCTGCAACTGGCCACACACTCGGAGCCTCCTCCTTAAAGACAGTCACATGTTATGTGCAGTTGTGTCCTGGAATCCCTTCAGTAGCCCACTTTTGTTTTACGTTACCAGTAGCATTTTTGGTGTTTCCCTTGTTGCCCTCAGTACAACAGGAAATCCAGCAACAAATTGAGAGTCCCCAAGGAGTCACCATGTCAGCCACCTCATTTTCATATGTAGACCTTCCATTGTTTCTCCTCAATCCTCACTTTTCTCCACTGACTTGGTGCTGGGCTGCAGTAGTCCACTTTGTTTTTTCTGATAGGCAAAGGTCACAGTGGTGTTAATTTCATACAAAGTCCAGTTCTTGGGTTGAGAGTTTGCTTAAAGACTCAAAGCACCCATTGGCTGAAGGTGTTTGTAAATCAGCTGATCGGAAGATGACAGCTGACATGTAAAGGGACCATTCATTCTTAGGCTCTGTTGGGGCATGTTTGGAACCTTCCTTGCCTGTTGTTGGCTTAGCACCAGTGAGAATCCCAGGTCCCCTGCCATCATCAGCTGCAGGAAGGGGGAGCTCTCCTGAGGTCAGGTCCCCAGCAGCCCAGGCACAGCCCCTCTGCTTCTGCTGTACTTTAGGAAACACAGATGGGCAGTGGACACAGACCAGCCACCTTTGCTGCTCAAATATCAGAACTCGTACTGCAGCTGGGCAAGTGTGCAGTGCCTTAGAAGTTCTTCAGTTGGCATTACGCCCCGGAGGGGTGCAGAACCATGGGTCAGATAAACATCCAGGCCTAAGGCTGTCTGGTAACTTGGCAGAACCTCACTGAATGTAGGAGGACAGTGAGTTTATGGGTGATGGACAGGCGTGGAGGGAAAGGCAAACCCCTGCAGCATACACCGAGTAGAACCTTAAACAAGCTGAAAAAGCAGTGGTCAGAAATGGCAGGTGCAGGTGGCACAGATTCTAGAAGGATGGGAGATCACCGAGCTCCATGTCATCAGAGAAATGCACCAAGGAGAGGCTCAGCTTTAGAAGGGTCCGCACGCCCTGCTCTGCCTGGCTGACCAACAGGCCAGTCTGACCTGTACACGGCAGGCCAGCTCTCCACCTCCGAATCAAGCCCTGCTTCTGTGCACGGCAGGCTCCATCTCTGTAG
>NW_004625105.1:3093-14780 GCF_000247695.1 Heterocephalus glaber
AAAATGTTCAACATCACTGGTCATTCAAGAGATGCAGATGAAAACAACACTGAGATTCCACCTCACCCCAGAAAGAATGACTGCTATCAAGAAATCAATCAATAACAAATGCTGGTGAGGGTGTGGAGAGAAAGGAACCCTTCTCCATTGTTGTTGGGAGTGTAGACTGGTGCAACCACTGTGGAAATCAGTATGGAGATACCTCAGAGAACTAGGACTACAGGTACCATTTGACGTAGCTATTCCCCTACTGGGAATCTTCCCCAAAGAATTAAAAGAATCATACCACAGCAATATATGTGCACCCATGTTTATAGTGGCACAGTTTATAATAGCTAAAGCTTGGAAACAACCCATGTGCCCATCAACTGGAAACTGGATAAAGAATATGTGGGTTTTTTTTAAAAAAAATGGAGTACTACTCAGCCAGAAAGAATGAGAAACTAGAGACATTTATAGCTAAATGGTTGCATATTGAGGCCATACTCTTAAGTGAAATAAATAGGACACACACGTGTAAATACCAAATAGTTTCTCTGGTATGAGAAGTTGAAAGTGTAAATAAGGATGAAAATGAATAAATTAATAATTGATAATTTGAAATAAGAAAAGGTACAAGGGTTTGGGGATGTTGGAAGGGAAAGGGGAAAGGGAAGAAGGGAAAGGAAAAATTATGAGAAAAAAATGGAATCAGACTCTGTGTAAATAGGGAAGGGTGGATAGGGTGAAGGGTGCACAGGTAATGGAAGAAAAACTAAAAACTAAGATACATCATGTTCTGGTATAAACACCCAATGATAAATGTAAATGTATTTTAAACCTAAAATGTACCAATAAATATATATATTTTTAAAAGAAAAATCATCAAGTTACTTTCATAATGCACAAAAATTTTTGACATCTTTAGAATATGGACTGATTATAATTCGAGAAAAAGACATATATGGGGTATGTGGAAAGAGGAATGAGGAAGTATAAAAAAGGAGAAAAGAACTTCTAAAGATTTATGATTTGCAATTGCATCCTTTTCCCTGGTGATTTGATACAAGGAAAATAAAGGAAAGAGAAAACAGTCTGAGGAAATAGCATACTAAGTTCCTATCAAGCCAGAGGACTCTGCCATCAGTTCTGCCATTTTCTTTAGCAAAAAAGTAGTCATTCTACATTTGAGGGCACTTTGGGTAAAATCTTACCAGTCCCTGTCTTTCTGTCAATCTTATTTTCCCTCAGATTACTCTGGTTTCTGAAGGCCTTTCTGTTGATGTCTCTTTTGCTTCCTTTAGTTATACTGATCTATAATTCTATGGAATCCTAAAAATTTAAAAAGCTAACCCAAAAATCTGAAGTTCAAGTAGACAGGTGAGACCTTGGGAAGTTCTGGAGGGCCCAGTAACACAGGAGAGAACCTGCCCCAGAGAGTTCCAGATCTCCGTGAGTATGACAACAGCAATGCTTCTGTTTTCTCATATGTGGTTTGTTCTTGGAATCCACAACAATGGAAATAAAAAGAACACTGGATGACCTATCCATCAGCTGAATCACTCACATTTTTAGAATGATTAATGGTGTATTTGTTTCTTTCTTTTTAGTGTACCTTGTAGCTTTGTTTATAGACTTCCTATCTTTAATAATTTTCCACTCTGATTTAATATTGTGGTTGTCAAATATCTGACTTAATCAGACTTTCACATAGCTTATGGATTCCACATGTATATAGCAATGCACCTTTCTTCTAGGCTTGGCTCCAGTTAACATTGCTGCCTGTGATGTTCTTCACGTCTACTAAAAATGTTTCTACAATTCCCTACTCCAGATCAATATTGCCATGTCATGCCAGTCTGAGATCCGTGGGATATGGGAATTGCTATTTAAAGAAGCAAGTCACCCTTTGGTAATTCTGACCTGAAATAGATTATTGTTGCCTGTCAAAACAGGAAAGCAGTCCTGGGAATGTATATTACCGTACAGTGCTTGCTGTTTGCCTGACTCCTTGGTTTGGTCCCTAGTACTGTAAAATCAAACAAAAGAAAACCACCATTATTCCATATCAAATGAGCTCTGCTATCATATTTGGTCTTTCATGTTTCACTGGTAGCTCTTCCAAGTCCTGTTGAGGCTGCTACGTTCTCATCGTATTTACCTGATGCTCCAGGGAAACTCTCTGTCGTATACGCTGTCTCCGCTCTCTGATCTCTCCACCACCTGTGTACTACTTTATAGGCATGCTAAGGGGAAGAGACCTGGGTGTCTATGTGTCAACTATGTCCACAGGACTGGTACTACTCCTGCTAAATTCTGTCATTATCAATTTATCCGTCTTTGTACTCCTTCTCTATTTATTCCATAGGTTTTCTTGCGTGGAGTCCGCCATAATTTTATTAATTCCTCGTGATCACTATGTGGCCATTACTACCCCTCTGAAATAGCCTTTAGTGGTCAGCAGTTCCTGAGTAGTGAAGAAGGAGTACAGGGGGGAATGTTGAGTGCATGGCTCGCTATCCCTCTTAGCCTATATCTTTTTGGTTTCTCCTAATGTCCTGAAATTGTTCTCTCACTTTTTTACTGTCTACATCAGAGTACAATCCAGCACTCCTGCTCTGACATGCACGTAAACACCTATACTTTGTTGAACATATTTTTCACCAAGGATTCAGACTTCCTTTTCATGCTGCTTTCTTACATTCTGATTTTTCAAATCTGTAATGGTTGTGCCTCCTGCAAGGCCTAACTCAAGTCTCTCCAGACTTACTCATCTCACATTCTGGCTGTTCTAGCACTCTATGTCGCTGTGCTAAGACTTTCTATTATTTTAAAGTTTCCAGTGCATTCTTCCTTCTTTGCCCATAAATTTTCACGAACGATGTGTGTATTTTCTTTTCACTGTTGAGGAAACCAGTCATCAGTAGTAACAAGATCTAAAACGGTATTCTCTTTGAAATAGACAGAAGTTTGGTGCATTCTTAGTCTATGCTCCATCAACTAGACAAACTCTGATGGAATTTGAGGTCATGTGCAGCTCTAAAATTATGTTACCCACATGTTTCTGGGAGCCCTTCCTCTCATTTATTTATAAGAATTTGGTAAATGTATGGCTTTTAATATCACCCAGAGAAAACCAAATCAAACAATTGAAACAAGTCCTAAGAGAAAAATCAGTAATCTTATAAAACACATTTTAATAGCAAGAGTAATTTGGAAACAGCTCTGGGTCAGGTTAGTTTTATTAATGTGAGTAGTTAGATGCTCTATGCATTTTGATGGCTATCCGTATGTGAGAGTCCTGTCCATATAAAGCACACATTGTATTTGACTTTCAAACAAAAATTGTGACTTTCTAACATGTTGAAAACTGGCTGTGTTATCTTTCATTATTCTCTCTCTCTTGAGAATGCTACTGCAGGAGAAGAACAGCATCCAAATGCTACCAAGCTTTATAAAATTCTGGGCATTTAGCACTTTACTTTGGGCTAAATAAGTATTCATTAATGCTAATTGATTTGGTAATCTGTAATGTTTACTGAAAAATTATTTTCCTTAATATCACATCTTTGAAAAATACTACTAATGATTAATAGGAGAAAACCAGAAGGAGGAAATTTATAGAATCTAGACTGTTTTGTCTCTATTTTTAGGCTCCTTGTTTGACTCCTTTTACACCCTCTTCTCTCAGATATTTGCACAACTGCCCTTTTGATCTTATTTTAATATTTGGCTGTCAGCTAATCCAGTCCTTGTTTCATCTGGATTTATTAGACTATCTGTGCTTTTATACTTTCCCTATATACAATCTAATACTCAGATCAAACTAAATTGAGTAGATTTAGCTGACATAAACTTTTAAGTAGCAAGTTATAATTTTTTTCTTTGATGTTTCAGCTTTTGAGTCAAAAAGCTCTTCTGACTGCCAAGGTAGACCAGTAGTGGACAATATTTTCATAGCATTACATTAAGGTCTGACACTGCTGATAGGTAAGGTTCACCATTTGGTTAGGAGTTACCACATATTATTTGTTTTTCTTTAATCCATATTGTACAAGAATGTCTAAATTTTGGCTTCTAGGGTATTTGTATATGTTTTGCTATGACTTGTTCACAAAATCATAGACTTTGAAACAGTAACAACTACCATAATGCTCTCTTCTTTTTGCTCTGGAAACTTTTCCTGGCATATTTATCTTACTATATTTCCAACATTCTCAAGATAGGTGAATACTATTTAGTTCAGTATGCCAAATAAAATTTTAGTATTTTAACCTAGGAAGTGTGTGTGTTTCCAATCAAATGAGCCCAAGGTCCAAAAGAAGCAATTTATTCCAAATCATTTGAGCAACAGATTAATAATTAATAATTTAACTACACCATTGCAATGAAAATAAATGTTCTTTATTAGGCAGAAGCCAGGTGGTCAAGGAACTCCAGAATTTCCTCTGTATTTAGTAGTTGTTCTCAGGGAACAGAGAGACCTTCTTCAAGACAACATGCTCAGTGGTACCTGTGACCCAGGGCATGAGCCACACCAGCCACCACCTTCTGAAAGGCAGCCTGCACCGTAGGGGTGAGGTCATGACCGTGGTGGTGGGCCAGCACGATCACAATAACATTACCCAGGAGCTGTGGGGAAGAGATGAGAGATGTGAGCATGCCTAGTTCAACACAGAATCTTCAAAAGTCATCTCAACCTGTGCTTTTACCTACAACCAAAAACTAGTAACAAAACCATAGCTGGATAACTGCTAACACTGATAAGAATTCTTCTACATTAGCCAGAATTTTTAGGCAGAAATATGAATCCTTAATGCCTTAGCCCAGAAAATATATTGTCATGATAGTTGTTCAAACCTGTGTGAAGAAACACAATACATTTTATCTCTTTGTCTAGAGAGAGATTACAGAAAATATTTGAAAGAAGACAAATAGACAAAAATATAGAGGAATAAAAAAATTGTTTTCAAATAAAAGTGTAAAATAAAAAGTTTAATAAAAATGAGAAGAAATTACAGAAAAGAAAAAGAGGAAAACAAGAAGGAAAGGAGAGGAAAGAATAATACTGAGCACAGAAGAAAATCTACTGAGTGCTTTTCAGGGCTCCACAGTGATACTAACAGACACTCCTTTCTCATTTTAAACTAGTCCCTAACACTAATGCCCTTGGCTCATGATGAGAACTTAGCTGTAGAAAGAAAGAGGAAAGCTGTTATTGTGGTCAGTCCCACAGACTCACCCTGAAGTTCTCAGGATCCACGTGCAGTTTGTCACAGTGCAGCTCACTCAGCTTAGCAAAGGTGCCCTTGAGGTTGTCCAGGTGATTCAGGCCTTCACTGAAGGAAGCCAGCACCTTCGCACCATGAGCCTTCACCTTAGGGTTGCCCATAATAGCAGAAGGAGAGGAGAGGTCCCCAAAGTGCTCAAAGAACCTCTGGGTCCATGGGTAGACCACCAGCAGCCTGAGGAGTGAAAACAGATGGGAAGACAGAGAAAGTCAATGTTCGTTAGAAACCCAGGAAACCTCTTTATTTCCAAGCAACCAACTTCCATTGGCCTCCGAAAGCATCTTATAACCTGATACCAACCTGCCCAGGGCCTCACCACCAAGTTCTTCCAAGTTCACCTTCTCCCACAGGCTGGTGATGGCAGCCTTCTCCTCATTAGTCAGGTGCACCATAGTGTCTGTTTCTGGGTTGCTAGTGAACACGACAGTGTCAGAAGCAAGTATAACCAGCAGCTGGCACTGCCCTGCCTTTTATGCCCAGCCATGGCTCCTGCCCTCCCTGCCCCTGTGAACAGATTGGCCAAGGCCAGGGTGTGGCTCTGCAGGGTGAGGCCTGATCCATGACAGCTGTACCTGCTCTTGGCAGTCCTGGCAGGAGCTTAGGACTCTGACATCAGATGCTCGGCTCCCCCTCTAGGTATCTTCTGGTCCCATTCCACCAGTACAAATGCCCCCTTTTTGGAAACTGTATACACTTTTTGGAATAACCACTTGGTAGCTTGATGAGATATCACTTCCTCTATTTTTATTATACAAATGAGGAATTGTGGCACAGAAATTGGAAAGGATTTGCCTGTTGTGCTCCAGTTTAAGAGAGGATAGAAGGATCTCCTGTGTCTCCAGAACATGCAAAATAATCAGAAGGACAAAATGGATTAAACCTCTCATGGTTCTGGTTTGTCTTCCTTCTCTTCATTTAGATTAAATTCTTCTGGTAAGACAATAAATACTCATCCATTCATTTGTCGGTGGCTTTTGTGTGTTCAATTATTTCTTCAATTTGGTCATCTAACCAAATAAATTATGTTTAAAAATAGAATAAATCAGAATGAAGCCAAAGTATTAACTTTCTTCCTTCAACTACAAAGCTCTCACTTTTTTCCTTCCTGTATTATAGCAAATGTCCTTGAAAAGAGTTTTACAAATGTGTAACATCTTTCTGCCAACTACTAAACACAGTTTTGAGATCATGGACTATAAAAAGAATATTTCAATGAGAAAAAGGCAAATATCAGTTAATTGTGACATGATTCTTTAAAATTATGTCATTACTTAAAAAGGAACACAGAGGAAGAACAAAGGAGATTTATTTTATTTAGCAAGGTTAAGTCTGACAGGGCTTCTGAGAAAATTAAAATACAGAAATTTTTGCAGGTGTATTTTCAAGAAAAAAAGTGAAGTTACACCAAAGATAATGATGCAAATAGCACTTTATTCATTTTTCAATCCAAAATAATACTATAATATCAAAATTATCTCATCCATCTTCACAACAGAAGAAAGAAAGGAATAAAAATGCAAGGAGAGAAGGATAAGAATGGAGAAAAATAAAGGGAAAGAGTCAGAAAGGAGAGGGAGGAATGGGGAAAGAAAAGGAAGAAGGAAGGTAGAAAGGGTGAAAGTTAATAGCTGGAGTGAAATGGAAAAAGAGGGAAAAGACAATAATGGGGGTGCAGGATGCAGCAATGAAAATTAATTTTTAAAACTTTAAAAAAAAATAACCAGACATAAAAATTCAAACCATATTTTATTTATATATTGAAAGAGTGTTAATCTGGCTGTGTTTCTGCTCCCAATGGAAACAATTATATGGTAGGAAAAGATGCCATAAATGATATTTAAACTATGCTAACAGGTTATTTCTCTTTAAGAAGCCTATGCCACAGATACTGAACAAATCAAGAAAGGAGGTAGAATTACTTGATTTGTTCTTTGAAAAATTATTCTCATTTCTGTGCTTCGGTGGATTTTAGAAGTAGAGTAAGTAGACACAAAGAGCAGGAGTTTTATTGCAGTAGGGAGAGAAGCACCCATGCCACCTCTGTTAGTAAGCTTAGTCTATGATGGTGATGTAGTCACTGAAAAAGATAGCACATGTTGAGGGCCACGTTTGCAAGAGTAATGTTAGAAAAAGATGGGAAGTTCAGTCTTCAACATAATGTATCTGATGCATCCATGAGCAGTTCTAAAGGAAATACTGAGATATGTAGCTCTGAAACCCAAAATGAATACATACAGCCAGATCAAGAACACAGATTAGAACAAGGCACAGAGAAACAGAAGAGTTTGTTGTATAAACCCCTACTGTTTTCTCAGAAATGTCAGAAAATTTGCTTTACCAACATCTCTGAAATCTTATAATATATTTATGAGGTAGAACCATTAGCCCATTTTATAAACAAGGAAATTAGTTCTAAAACATGTTAGGCAAATGTTGAAGGCTCTACAAATATTATTTGATCTTTGTTCACACCAAAAATTTCACTTTCACTTGAATTCTCTTGTACTTCACATGGGTTACACCAGAGGGAAACAGGTCCCACCCTTGTTATACACGGACTGCACTGAGAGTCTGCATAATGTGATGATGCCTTATGGAAAGAAGAGTTTCTCCTTGTGCCCAATAAACAAGGAGGATCTGATTCTTGCCAATAATAATGGTAACAAAAAAGATAGAAGATTCAAGCAAAACTTGATTATTGATTATTGGTAAGGACATAAGAGAAGCCAGGCAGACTTTAAGTTTCTGGTGCAGATGGAAGGGCCAGTGGGTATATATTTGGCTAAAGCAGAAAATACTAGCAGAGGAACTGTTCCAGCAAAAATATAATATAAAATTAAAATCCCCTTGCTGGTTCTGAGGAGCCTAAAAGACGCCTATATAAAACAGTTCAGTACACACTGTGATGGGTAAATGTGACACTGAGCTAAGAGGTCAGAGCTGGAGATAAAACATAGGAATTGTAAAATTCCAAAAATAATATTTAGCATTTTAGGTATAATTGATAGCCAAAAAAGACTGTGACAAATAGAAAGTGATGGAGATCAAGGAAGGAACTTTGGTGAACCCCAACATTTCATGAGAAATCACAAGATGGAAAGTGAGATACAGTCCTTGGGGCATCAAGTTATTATGGAACTCAGTATTGATTTTAATTAGCTTAATTTTTGTCAGATGTGGTAGGGATATATTTCAAAGTATTGTTGCCTTCAGCAGAGCTAGGAGATAAAGTTCTGGAAATTTTTTTGTATTGGGAATCAATCTCAGGACCTTGCACTTGCTAGGCAGGCATGGCACCACTGAGCTACATCCCTGACCCAAAGTTGTGAATTTTGACAATGAAAATCTTTATCATGTCACACCATTTAATTTTATACATTTAATATAATATTAATTGATCAGCAAAAAGGATAAAATGTAAAGAAAGAAAGGACAGAGTGAAAAAAGGGAAACATGTAAGGAAGGTGTTCCAGTGCTTGCTTCGGCAGCACATATACTAAAATTGGAACGATACAGAGAAGATTAGCACGGCCCCTGCTCAAGGATGCCATGCAAATTCATGAAGCGTTCCATATTTTTTCTCTGTCAGAGCTCATTGGCCTGGCGATGGAGGACTGACAGTGCCCAGGGTAGTCTGCAGCCCCCACGGCCATCACTTCCAACAAGCCCAGGGTAACTGTCAGCATCTCAGGTAAGCCTATCTCATTCTTGCTTGACACAGGGGCTACATAATCAGCCTTACCACACTACTCAGGCCCCACTCGTCCTTCCACAGTAACCATCATGGGGGTGCAGGCGATACCTTCAAACCCACTAATCACCCCACCCCTAGCATGTTCCCTGTTAGGGAGTACATTTTCACATAGCTTCTTGGATATTCCTAGCTGTCCTATCCCCTCTAGGAAGAGACATTCTAACTAAATTCAGGGCCTTACTCATTCTCTATCCAACCAATTCAGACCCTACCGGCATCCTGCTGCTCCTAGCTGCCCCCCTGACTGACTCAATCCCCAACCCAACCTCACCTTTTTCCAAGGTGCCTTATATTGACCACCTCAGTCTGGGACACCTCCACCCCTTCTGTTGTTAAACATCATCCTCCCATTCAGATCTCTCTCAAGGATGTCATTCAATTCCCAAATGTCCCACAATACCCTATAGCCTTAAGACACCTACAAGTACTAAAGTCTATAATCACCAGCCTAATCAATAAGGGACTTCTCAGACCAGCTCACTCCCTCTACAACGCTCTTATCCTTCCAGTCCTAAAAACAAATGGCTCCTACCAATTGGTACAGGACCTGAGGGTCATCAATTCTGCCGTACTTCCTATGCACCCTGTTGTTCCCAACCCCTACACTCTGCTGTCCTACATCTCCTCATGCCATTTCACTGTTCTAGACCTCAAAGGTGCCTTTTTCACCATCCCCTTACACCCCAACTCACAAGACATCTTTGCATTTACATGGACTGACCCTGACATGGGACACTGTCAACAACTTACTTGGACAGTTCTTCCACAGGGCTTTTGGGATAGTCCACACCTCTTTGGACAGGCCTTGGCTGGTGACCTCTTAAAATTAAGCCTGTCTCCCTCTAAGCTACTTCAATATGTAGATGATTTGCTCTTGTGCAGTTCCACTCTTAAACTCTCCCAACAACACATGGCCTCACTGCTCAACTTCTTGTGTAAAAAAGGGTACCAGGCCTTGAGGGACAAGGCCCAACTCTCCCAACCCACAGTACAATATCTCGGGGTTAAGATGTCATATCAACAACAAGAGATCACCTTAGACCATAAACAGCTTATTTGAGATCTTCTGGTCCCTTCCTCCAAAGCCAAGATCCTGTCTTTCCTGGGGCTCGTGGGCTTTCTTTGCTTATGGATAGCCAATTTCAGTCTACTTGCTAAACCTCTGTATGAGGCTTCCAAGGGAGACCCAAATGAACCTACAGATGGCATATCCATCAAGGGACCATTTCTCAAACTTCAAACTGCTATCCTCTCTGCCCCAGCATTAACTCTTCCAGATCTCCAAAATCCATTCACTCTATGTCACTGAACAAGCAGGACTGGCACTGGGGGTCCTGGGACAAAACATTGGGTCATATTTCGTCCCAGTTGCTTACCTATCTAAACAACTCCATCACACTGTCTGGGGCTGGCCCACATGTTTATGAGCCCTGGCAGCCGCCTCTCTCCTAGCCCAAGAGAGCTCTAAACTAACTTTTGGTCAACCAACAACAGTAAAGTCACCCCATCGCTTACAGGATTCACTCACTATAGCTTCTCATATCTGTACCCCTCTTGGCTACTACTCTTCCATGCTACTTTCATAGCAAACCCATCCTTCTCTCTTCAGTCCTGCCCCTCTCTTAACCCAGCCACTCTCCACCCTGAGGCTGTTCAGACACTCCCACTCACAGAAATAATCGAAAACCTACTTCCCTCCCTTCCCAATGTCTCCTCAGAGGCCATCTCAGATCCAGAATTCACATGGTTTATTGACGGCAGCTTGGTTCCCACCCATGTGCCTGGCCAGAAGGGGGCAGGATATGCCATAGTTTCTTTTACACAGACAATTGAAGCTAATACACTCCCACACAATACTACCTCCTAACAAGCAGAATTAATTGCTCCCACCCGAGCTCTTACCTTAGCCCACAATAGGCGAGGCAACATTTATACTGATTCCAAATATGTATACCACATCCTACACTCTCATAATTCCACATGGAGAGAAAGAGGCTTTATGACCACAAAGGGAACCCCTATCATCAATGGCCGTCTGATACATGCCCTTCTCCAAGCGGCCACCCTTCGAACACAAGTGGGGGTCATTCACTGTAAGGGACATCAATCTTCCTCCCATAGCTCAGGGAAACAACAGGGCTGAACAATCCACCTGCAACATGGCACAAAACCTTACTCACCAAAGTCAAAACCAAATGCTAACCATTCCACCTCTAAAACCTAGCTAAACCCCTCAGGAAAAGGCCAAATACATAGAAAAAGGTGCTACACTGAGGGATGACTGGCTGCTATATCGGGATGCCATGTCATACCCGATAACCAAATAATATCTCTTCTCCCTGACATATAGCTCACTCCACATAGGGACTCAACCCCTCCTACACCTTCTCAGGCCTTTTCTCTACCACCCATCCATAAAAAAGTGTTCACAGAAGTAATAGTAGAAAACATCCCAGACAGAGGTAGAGAATTGGACATACAGACAAGTGAGGCATATAGAACTCCAACCAGCCATGACCAAAAAAAATCTACACCTAGAAATATAAAAGTCAAGATCCCAGAAACCCAACAGAAGAACAAAATTCTACAGGCAGTTAGAGAAAAGAAACAAATCACCTACAAAGGAAAGCCCATCAGAATCACACCAGATTTCTCAACACAAA
>NW_004625107.1:1708-12188 GCF_000247695.1 Heterocephalus glaber
CCTGGTCATCCCCAAATCAGGACCCCTTTTTGACAACAACCCATTGGTTTACAAGGTCACATGTGTTCTTCCCTCTGAGTAAACACCAACCACTGGCAATTAGAACATTGCCCACCTTAAGATAGTCACATTATGGTAAGTTACATAATGTTTTGATTCTAAATCTCATTTTTTCAGATTCTGTCATCTCAAGAATCATGATGCCTCTTATAATTAAAAGCATACAACAGTTTATTTTTTCTTAATAGAACATAAAATAAATGTGCATAAAATTACAATCTGTGGCATCTTAGAGTCAATTTGCTGCAAAGCCATACTACACATACAGTGACATGTAAGAAGATAAGATCACTTTCGTCTTTGGTTAGGATTTGGCTCCACATCCTGGTTCTTTAATTCACTGGTGTGTGGACCTCAGTGGTTTTGTTCATTTGTGTTTATTTTTGTTTATATGTTTTGTTCAAATAGCAAACTTGTTCAAATAGCATAGTATTTGATACTGATATAACCATAACAAAGTAACAACCTGCCTTAGTTCTGCCTGCATATATCTATGTACCCTTCTATTTAATCTTTGAATTTATATTGTAATACATTTTTAAATGAAAAAACTTATTTCTACTTTAAAACACAGTTTTAAAGTCATGTTAAATTTTTTAGTTTTATGTATAGGTGGACCGTGTTATCTATTATTTGCATTTTAAATGATGAAGGTTATTGAAAATATAGATCAATTAGGTTATGGGTCACTACAACATAATTTGTTGAATATTGCAAAGTATTAGTTAAGCTACTTGTTTAAATTATGTCTGGGGGTTTTATGGATGTTTTTGTTCTTGTTATTATTAAAAGGCTATGGATCGGAAGGAGTTGAGAAGGCCCTCCTTATACCACCTGACTTTCTTTCCTTTAGACATGGTCATCTGCCCTGCTGTTGACTCAGCTTGCTATTTGCTCCAGATTTTAGTAGATTTTCCTTGAAACTCAGGCCCATCCCATTACCATGTGGCTCCACCTTTCCCTCTGTCTTTGCATTTTTATATCTTCACTCCTGTGTAGAGTCAATTTATTATTTTTTAATACAGGAAACTTCCCTTTTATTATATCAACTTATTTGCAAAAGAGAAATAATAATTACATATATTTATTAGGTATAATGTCATGTCTTGCTGTACAGAGATTGTACAAGAATTAAATCAATACCTCGCCTACTTTCCATTTCTCTGTTTGGGGAAACAACATTTAAAATCTACTTTTTACAGCAATTTTCAAATATACAAAACACTGTTATTAATGTCATCATGCTATGCACCAAATCAATCTAATGTACCCAAGCTAATGTAAAATCTATTTCTCCCATCTTACTGAAACTTTGCATACTCTAGCCAATATCTCCCCTTTCCCCATCCACGTGACACCCCAGCCCCTGCTAATCAAATTCCACTCTCTGTCTCTGAATTCAACAGTTTTAAATTCTAAATGTAATTGATATCATTCACTGTTAGCCTTTATTTGAATTTCTTCACTTAGCATAATGTCCTCCAAGTTTATCTCTGTCTCAAATGACAAAATTTCTTGCTTCATAAAGTTTGAGTATTATTTTATTGTATTTATAGCCCATAATTTCTTGATGGATATGAGTTGCTGCCATATCTGGGTTATTTCAATAATAGTACTGTGAATGTGGGAATGCAAATATCTCTTCAATATAATTGATTTTTTTTTACATATCCAATAATTTGGTAGTAGGATATTGCATCTGTTTTCATTCCTTTTTGGAGAATTCCCACACTTTTCACATAATAGTGTACTAATTTACATTCCTACAAACAGTTGTACAGGATTCCCTCTTTTCCAAATTCTCACCAACACTTACTATTTTTCACAGTTTTCATAATAGCCATTGTGACAGATGTGAAATGATATGATGTGGCTTTAGTTTGCATTTCCAGGAGGGTGAATGATGATGGCATGCTTTCCTATATCTGTTGGCCATTCATATGTCTTGTTTGGAAAAACAGCTCTTCGGGTCCTTTGCCCATTTCTAAATTGGATTGTTTATTTAGTTGCTACTGTGTTTTTCAGTTACTGAAACAATTTTACACACTTAAAATTTGGATGATTAAGCGGGTCTCTGTGGGAACAGGAGCACTCTGAAATCACTTCTCAGATTTCCTAGCTTTCTTCAGAGATATGTTACTCAGTGAGTGACCACATGGATATCATTTGCCTTCTTTCATGCTAGCCCAAGCCCAAATCTCTCATTTTAGTTTCCACTGTTGTTGTTTCTCCAGTACTTCCTACTTTCATCCTAACCTTCAACATTCATTCATATCAGAGGGTACAAAAGCACAGACAGAATTCTGGCTGTAGCCCCAAAAGAGAACTGGATTCCTCACTAATTCTCCAATTGTACATATGCACTGAGCGCTAATAATAAAATTAACACTCACTGAAATATACCTAATTACAGGCAAAAACTGTTGGAAAAGGTCTTTTTAAATCATCACAGTACTTACTTTAAGTTGGCTGATTTTATGTTACCACCAGAGAGCACCACAATATTTGTTAATCTTTTTACCTTCCATTGATCCATAATTTAAGGCATCATATAAAATAAAAATAAGGATAACTGAAGCTGAGTTTAGAAAATTCTTTCATTTCATTTCTGATCTTTATTTATTAAAAATCCAAAGGCATTTCAATTTTGTTTTTAAAATGAGATATGAAAACTTTTTTAAAGTGTGTTTTTAAATGCCATAATTACATAGTTTCAAAAGTTTTGTTTAACATTGATCCTGGTATTAATTTGAATGGCTTAACCTTTAAGTAAGTTTACATAGCATCTATTTATTTCTGAATCTTAGAAAATGTTTATACTAATGACTTTTAAACTATGTTAGTGTGAAAAATTTGTATCCTAGTTATAAATTCTGAGAATAACTGATGTCTTTGAACTTTGTGTGAGTTACCCTGTTCCTTTATTGAATAGACATTTATGCTTACCTTTCCCTTTTATCATTTGTTAATGCAATAAATAATATTAAGGTAACTTTTAGCTATAATGTGTTATTTAGACAAACAATAAATAATATTAATAATATTATGTTCAGCTTCTATAGCTTTAATCCAACATATTTCAAATGTAGCAGCCAGAGAATATTGCTTCAGTGATAGAAAACATGAATGATGTCTGCCATGAGTTTAACTTGACTATGAAATTATGTGCTCCTTCAGAATCCTGATGATGTTTTGAGAATAAATCATATGTGGTTGGGCTTCTTAAAGAGGAACTTCTTTTCCTTTTGTTGGCTCAGAGGCTGATATTTGGAAATGTTCCAGAGTGGCATTTTGGTGAAGCTTCCCATGGCCTTTGGGACAGACCCACATTACTTTAGCAAGGTCACAGGATGCCACATGGGCCACCCAGATCGAATAAGTCCCCACTCTGATCATGAGTCCACTTATAGAGAAAAGTTGCTCATGAAAATTAAAACAAATGAACAAATAATTCTAAGAGTGGGGGCTCAGAGCCTTCTGCTGTGAGATGGAAGGGTGGGTTTGCCAGTGGATATAGGATGGCGTGCCACCAGGAACCCTCATTCAGGGCTGACTTTTGTACTAGTGGAAGGAGAAAATTAATTGAAAAGATAAACTGGAGAAAATGAATTTTCTCAATACAGAAATAGAAGTGAAAAATTGTGTTAATTGGAAGATTAAACAGAATATAACTTTATTCTTTTCCTAACCAAAGGTGGTATAGTCAAAGTTTAGAAAGAATTTTGACCACATTTTTGACAAACATACTAGAGTTTTCATCCTATCAGTGTTCACAATGAGGTGAAATATGCTTGAGGCAGGGTCTCCACCATTTAACATATCCTTGGTATTGTATTTTCTAAGACAGTCAGTCACATAATGTTGTGTCTTTGTGATCATACTCTGCATTTGGTCAAATATGGTGCTAAGGTTATTCTGAAGACTTTGACCAAAAAGTATTTTATTGTATCTAAAAGAAAAATGCAGAAAGGTAGAAAGTTGCTCTCAAAGAAATAGAAACTAAGACAGTGGTTCTCAGAATTTGGGAAGGGCATAGGAGAGGGAAGAATGGAGAGAGGATGGTTAATGGGTACAGCAAAGGAGTTGGCCAGGAGAAATAATAAATTCTAATGTCCTACAGCACGATAGACAATAATTTGTTGAATATTTCAAAATAGCTAATATAAATGATTTTGAAAGTGCCAACACAAATAAATTGTAAATGCCTGAAGTAATTAATATGCCATTTGCTTTGATTTGAACATCACATACTGTACACGTGTATGTTCGTGCCACACTGCATCCTATACCTAAATACAATTACTATGTATCAATAAAAATATGCTAATAAACCAGACAAAAAATTTATAATGAGATTTTTGAAAACATAGCTTTGTGTGATAAATATAAGGTACCTCTGAAGACACACAAAATGATCCATGTCTAATTTTGAAAATTATTTGAAATAAAAGTGCTTTGAAAATACTCTATTACTTATACCTTTTCCAGAGGAGGGCCAGAAAAAATAATCCAAATAACCTATTTTCCCCACGGAAAGTCTTCTAAAAATTCAATATTTTTCTGTGACTAGCCTTTGGTTTAGATCAGGTAAGGAAAACTGTGAGAGGGGCACCAGAAAATGTAGATACTTTTTGTGACAAAAATGCATATGTGCTAATTTAAAATAAGAGAACATATAATCTAACAGTGAAGTAAGCAACCATTATTATTGCCGTAATATTGTGTCCATGATGTTTAATTGACTTAGGTATTTATACTTTAGAAAGCTTTAATTTGGAATTAAAAGTGATCATGTCATGTTTCATTAAAATCTTCTCCTAGACCCCCACAGCCTGCCACTATGTGCCTACCACAGTATATGACTTAGTTTCTTTGTATCTTCTAAAACATGGTTTCTGTACATGAATTCATATTGTTATCATTGAGACATTTCAATAAATACATGTATTTAACTAGGGAATCTTTTACCTTAGTCATAATTGCTGTAAAATTCAAATTGTAATATGTGGTCAGGCAATCAATTCTTAATCTCAGTGACACAAAATCATCTTTATCTCTGCTTTTTACACCATCTTGTGAATTGAATAAAGATAAAATGAATGGAAGAGGTCATGGTTTATTATTTTTGTTCCTCCCACAGCACCTAGATCTTTGAGAATGTTTGATTCAAAATTGAGCTTATTTGACTCTATATGGTATAGCTAAAACTGCAGCAAAACCCTCCCAAAAAACAACAACAACAAAAACAGAGGCCCAGTGAAAACACTAACATTTTTAACCTATTATACAGGGGAAATGTTAGTAGTTTAAAAAATACTTTCTCTTTTAGATTTTTTTATGATCAAAATATTCCCAAGAATTATGCAGTGTTAGTCTCATTTTGCCAAAAGAGGAAAATGGTCTTTGAAGTTTAAATAACTGTCTCAAGATATACCAGCTATTCTCTGACATTAATGGCTATTCAGTTTCTGGTATGATGAGATTATCTTGACTAAGCAAAAAATACTACCTGTTCAATTGCCTTAGCCATCTCTTCCCCTTCATTTACAAGGAGAATCATTTTCCTTTTTTCTACAAGGGGCATTTGAACCAATGAAGCTTAAGTTCCATTCATTCATTTATTGAAATATAGAGCTCTGGAAGTTGGAGGTATACAGAAAATAACAGAAAAAGAATCCTTATTCTTCTGTAGCTTATATTGCAGAAGCAAAAGACTAGAAACAGTTAACGTATATTGACAAGTTATATATAAAACAATTCTGCATATTAGTAGGTATAATATTATATGTAAGATATCATATATATATATATATATATATATATATATATATATATATATATACAGTCATCACTTGATACCCATAGGAGATTTGTTTCAGGAACCTTCATGGATACCAAAATCCACAGATCCTCAACTCTCTTAAATAAATTTATATAATATTTGCAGAAAACCTATGCACACCCTCCCATTTACTTTAAATCATCTCTAGATCACTTATAATATCTAATGCAATATAAACGCTAAGTAAAACGTTGCACTGTATTGTATTTTTAAATTGTATTCTTATTGTTTTATGCTTTTATTTACTTTAATATTTTTGAATTATGGTTAGTTTAATCTGAGGATACAGAATAGATGGATACACAAGGTAACTGTAATATGGGTACTATATCCATGCACACACACGTGTATTTATACAAATACACACACACGAGACACACACAATGTCTGAAGTATCACTAAGATAAATCAAGGTTACCAATCAACCATACTATATTAACATATATGGACAAACATTTTCTTTTCTGTCAGGATTCAACATAAAGACATTCTGCCCCACCTTTCCCTGCCCCAAATCTCTAGACCACCCTGAGGGTCTTAACATGAAATGTCACAGGAAGACAAGTTTGCTGTATTTTTTGGTTTTCATGCCAATGCAATTTCACTAATATAGCTGGACAGTAATGGAACTGTAGGTCAGGACTCCTACCTCAAAAGGAGCTCATTCTTCATGGAGTAAACTTTTGGTCAGATTCTATTAAGCATGTCAGGCATAGATGTTTCCTTGGTGGATACTACATAATTCTTCCATATGTCATATTCAAGGACAACTTTTTGCAATGGCATTATCCACAATGAAATCTTCTTGGGGATCAGGTTGGATATATTGCCCATCACATGTGGCATTTCAATAACTCACTCTTCAGAGGTAGTGCTCTTATTTGTATTTAAGTACATTTTTCATATTTCCCCTCCAAAAAATTCTCTGTGACACAGAATAGACTGTACTGAGATTGAGAATTCTGACGCATTTTTATTAGAAAAATTCTATTTTAGCATTTTGTTCTTTTACATTATTTCTATAAAATTAACTAACTAGAGACAATCATTCTGAAAAAGTTGAAGATGTTTCCTTTATGAAGCAGGCGATACCTCTTGAGCAAATTAGAAGTGGCTGCAAAGATGTGCCGAACCTCTAAAAACTTGACGTCCTTGTGTTGTCATCCTCATTTTTCCTCACTCCAATGCACTTTCATGAAAAGTTTGCTTAAATTTCTAAAGTCCTGAGTTTTAGTTCCACTTCAATTATTTGTTAAATGAATAATCTTAAACAATATCTTAACTTTATTTCCTATCAAGTAACTCTTCTGGAAAAGGATTGCAGTGCCTAAACCTACATCTTTGAGTGTGTTGAGAATGTTGGGCAAGTATTTAAAGGTAAAAGATGATATAGGTTCCCAGGTATCTTCATCTCTCCAACAATATCTGATTTTCCAGATAATAAATTTAGTCTGTGTATCACACGTCACATATATGGCTATTAGATTAAAGTTGTTAGTTGTGGCACTTCAGGTAAAATGTGAGAACCAAGATGTTGAATAATGCTGTCCTAAAGGTCTTCTAGGGGCCAATAAGTCACTATCAGAAAACCGACAATCATAGTGAATTTTAACATAATGCTTTTCCGGGCACCTATTGGTCAGCAAGTCTAGGCAGCAAACCCTAACACAAAGTAGGAAAAACAGTTCAGTTCCAAGACCAACATAGAAACTGAAATAGTGCAGAACCAAGGTGTAAGAGGGGTTTTCTAGGACAGTTTTCACCAGATTTTGGAATGCCCATGGCTCACTCCATTGCTGCTGGCTTCACAGAACATGAGCCAGTGGCCCTGTGTTCACTGGAGTTGGTGCAACGAGTATGTCCCAGAGTCTGTTCCAAACTCATGACTTCATCTGTTGTCCCTTCTATTGTGTTACTCACACCTTATTACTGCAAGCCTATCCTCGGGAGGACAACCATATGTCCTCTTTCCAACACACATTTCCCTCATCCAGCTCAGGGGATGGTGCCAACCTCCCCTGGGTCTTTCAAAAGCCTGATTTCATTGCTTATCTTAGTAAAAAGTCACAGCATAAATGACTTGAGTTCATTACACAATTAGAAGAAAGAAAAGTTCAGGTATCCATCTCCCCAGTCTGCTGAGTTTCGAAGGCAGACTTAATCTAATCCATGCTCTGGACCACACATTCTGATCCTCACTCTTGCTGCAGACCAGCAAATGCATGGATTGATTTCATTCCCATGAAAATACCATTAGCCAAGATGTGATCTTTTATCCTCAGCCAGAGGAACCTCTTAGTCATCTCAGATCGGCGTCCTAGGTGTTGCCAATGAATGTTAGCGCTGCCACGAGAGTGACATCTTCAACCTCTTTTCACCAGGATATACTGCAGACTCCAACAATTAAATCAGTAAAATCTATCCCATTTTAGTGTATGTTTTAAGCATCATGTGTGGAATAGAAAACCTGATATAGTCTCTTTGCCTCCTTTTTATTGGTACCGGGGTCCTTGTGCTTGTGCAGCAGGTGGTGAAACCACTGAGCTAAATTCCCAGCCCTTTGCCTCCTAATTTTATAGTCTACTGAGTGAGAGTGCACAGATGCCTAATTTCTGTGAACTTATCTGGCCTATAAAGGCTCTTTTGTGCCTTAACCAGGTCTATACTGGCCCTTTCACCTGTGCCTTTGTACCATGTTTGTGACTTTAAGAAAATTATTTAACCTCTAACTCTGTTTGCTTTTAATGTAAAATGGGAATGTTTATAGTATTCCAATGGTTAATGTTATGTCTTAATGACTGAAGCATGGGAAGCCTGGACAGCTGGTTTAGAATGCTGTCTGAGCGTGCCTAGGAGGGTGTTTCTGGAAAAGATGAGCATTTGAATCAATAGACTGAGTAAAGCAGATGTCCTTGCTATGTGTGGGGGCCTCCTCTAGTTCAGAAAGGCCTGAATAGAACAAAAAGGTAGAGAAAGGATGAATTCACTCTCTGCCTGCCTGTCTGAGCTGGGATGTTAATCTTGCTCTGGTTTGGGCCCTCCTGGTTCTCAGGTCTTCAGACCTGGGCTGGAGTCTACACCATGGGCTCTCTGCCTCATGGGTTTTCTATTACACCACTGATTTTTCCAGAGCTCCAGCTTGAAGACTTCAGACTGTGGGATTTCTCATTCTCCAGAACTACTGGAACCAGTATCTCATAATAAATTTCTTTTTGTGTATATATCAGTTGTATATGTTCTGCTTCTCTGGATAACTTTAAGCACCTACAAGGTAAGTATCAGCATTGTATTAATTTACTTATTGTTGCTGTAAAAATTTCTACAAACTTGGTTGCTTAAAACAACATGCATTTATCTTTTTTTAGGGTAGAGGTCTGTCATGGTTCTCGCTTGGCTGATATCAAGGGGTAAGCAGGGCTGTGTCACTTTCCTCTGCTCTTGGCTCTTCTTTTTCAAAGTCCACAATGGCAGGTTAACCACTCAGATTCTGGTTCTCTTACCTCCCTCTCCCATTTTCAAGGACTCTCGTTATGACTTCTCTCCCTACCACCAAAAACTCCAAGACATCTCCCTCTTTTAAGGTCAGCTGATTAACAAACTTAATTCCTCCTGCTCATTTTTAATTCTACTTTTGCCAGGTAAGGCCACATGTTCACATGACCAGGAATTAGGCCAGGGTCATCTGTGGTTGGTGGCAAGACAATGTTTTCCTACTGACCACAAGTGCTAAGCAAGTAGGTACCTGGATGTAGATCAGGAGAGTTAGAAGTTGGCAAGCCTGGAAGTGGTGCTCTGTACAGCTGGCCAGCTGCCTGGTAGTCAGGCCTCAACTGTGCTTCTGCCATTCCACAGGGAAAAGGTGTTCCAGCAGCTTCACAACTCACATGAAAGAAATAGTGTACAACAATAGTGTAGGTCCTGAGGAAATGAGGGACTGTGAGTAATAAAGAGTTTTATTTGCAGAAGATGTGATATACTTTATTTTTACTAAATTGAAAAATGGATCTATGTTTTTAACACAAAAGTCCATAAAAATAATTTTTGATACAGATTGGTACGCAATTTTTAGCATATAGCTAAGGAGTTCAAAGAATTGTGTAACACTGTCATAATAAAAATTGTTTTACTCCAAGTTGTACAAAGTTTTTCTACTAAAAATATTTAAAATAACAATAAAATTGGGGCTGGGAAGTAGCTTAGTTGTGTAATGTTAGACTAGCATGTTCCAGGCCCTGGGTTTACTGCTCGGCCCTGAAAAGTAAAAAAGAATACAATCACAATTGAACCCTGCCTCATTCTAGCAGTAATTTTTATTTTTGGTACATGAGAAAATTGTACCACCTCCATAAAAAAACATTTTTCTCATTTAGAAAAAACAACCATTTTTATTGTTTACTGTTTATTCAAATGTGTGTAACACATTGATCAGTCATTGCTACTAACAATTACGATAACTATTCAGTCTGGAAAATAAAACACACATAGATCTGTGTGGCTATTTGAAATAAGATACAAGTGATTCAAAAAAATCAAGCCAGGTGGGCCAGGGATTTAGCTCAGTGGTTTCGCCGCCTGCTG